>NMRB01002276.1:82418-101532 GCA_002633025.1 Notospermus geniculatus
CAGTGCAGCAATACTTACACTAAGTTGGTATGTAATCTTGTTATGGAGGGGAGTCGGTCATCCGTCTCCAACTCACTGTCCTATCTCGTGAATAGCAATATTATTACAAGAAACCTCGTCCCTCTCCAGACTTATTTACCCATGGCTGCCCCAGATCCTCTTTTACAACAGACAGCCTCTGCAATTAGGGATTTCCTTAAATTTAAAGATAACCTAGTAGGTCAGGACCTTGTAAATGTGAATGACATCCTCAATATACTATGTACAATGTAAATATGTAGGGGAGGGGTGGGATCAAGCCAAGTTTTTCTTTCTCTTCGCACACTCGTTGTAGTTTAATACTGCACTCACAATTTAACAATGTAAAGATACATGCGCATGTGTGCCTTTGTACTTTTACATGAATAAAGATAAAGATATATATAATAGGACCAAGGGTTACATGGCCTAGCCAGGGGACCCCTAGGGTTAAAGGACCCAGGGTTAGAGTCACATACTAGGGTTAGAGCACATAGGACCTAGGGTTAGATTCACATACAGGGCCTAGGGTTAAAATCACATACTATAGTACATTTGAATCCACCCCGCTGATCCACCTCACTTTAAATGGAAATGGTAGTTCAATACCAACGTACTATACTACTTTCCTAGGGCCTACCTCTCCACCAACTTTCATGACCCTGGGCCTTGCGGTTGCGAAACGTGCCAGTTTAACGGACGCTACACAGACACACACACACACACACATCCGGACGCCACTCAGTATACATATGACTAGCTCCGCTGACCTTTGGTCAGCTGAGCTAAAAATCAAAGGCCTGTATTTTGAGAATGGCTTGAGCTATCGTGATGAAACTTTGTCTGCGTGTACCTCTAGTCTGTGGTGACTTGCACACGAAATTTCAGCGCACTAGGGGCAAAAACGAAAGTTTGAAACTTTGCACATGTACGCCTTAGTCACAGATACTGTCAAATATGGCTTGTACGGGATTCCGATATGGCTTACACCTTCCACCTGCACTGTGCCAAAAAGCCAAGCGGGCAGAGTGCCATTGGCACTATTTTTCTTACATACATCTTACCAAGAAAAGTCTTATAAATCTTAAAAATCTTGCCGGGCAGTGATATTTTCTCATGAAAAAATATCTTACTAAAAATACCTAAGACAAGCCTAACGGCAACAACAGTCTGCTGGCATGATATGAGGCCGAGATGCATTGTGACTATCAGTCAGCGCCACCGGCCACAGGGGCCCAGATTTACGAAAGCCTCACCAAATGTTAGCGATGCGAGGGCTTTGCGGAAGCTTTGCCAGTGCGATGATTGATCTTTTATGGGTGAGAATGCCCCGTGGAGAATGCCTAAAGACCAGGGGCCATATTCATAAAACCTTGGCAACTTAGTTTGTTGCTAGTTGTGTGCATTGGCCTGTACAAACTAACCACTTTAGTTGTAACTGGGCCTAGCAAGGTTTTATGAATATGGCCCCAGCTCACCAATATTTACTGAGAAAGTTATAAAATTGTAAGATTTATGTGGTGGGTGTTTGATTTATGTATTTTCATGAACTCTTGCATTCTTTTTTTAATAATCTTCCAGATTACATCCTGTGTCCAACACCAGCTTATTGTGCATTTTGGGCCGATGTTTCAGTGAGAGCAAGAGTTAAGTTGTACGACATTCCTTTGAAAGGCAGGGTGAGTCATTCGTTCATGTAGGATGTCCCAGATCATCATCTCTTGATTAGTGTGACATACATGTATGTTGTTTGTGAGGACGAATGTCAAAGGCATTGATTTATATTGTACATGTACCAATTGACATTTCACTAAAAACCAATGCCTTAAAGCTCCAGTTCCATAGAGCTCACGTTGACACTTTTCACGCGCCACGCTTCACGTTTTCCTTTCGTTCCTCGATTCAGCGCACAACGAGACACACATTACCTGTCCTGTGACATGCTTTCTCCGAGGAACGAAAGGAAAACGTGAAGCGTGGCGCGTGAAAAGTGTAAACGTGAACT
Source organism: Notospermus geniculatus (assembly GCA_002633025.1). NCBI lineage: Eukaryota > Metazoa > Nemertea > Pilidiophora > Heteronemertea > Lineidae > Notospermus > Notospermus geniculatus. The sequence goes on from NMRB01002276.1 coordinate 84,442, forward strand.
CTATGGAACTGGAGCCTTAGACTCCCGTTCCATAGAGTTCACGTTTTCACGGTTTTTGCACGTTTCACGCGTGAATTGTCATGTTTCACGGGTGAACCCAAGATTGGGCTATGTATTTCTTATGATGCTGGTTCCATAGGCGTCATTTTTCTACCTTCGGACAAGTACGTAAGAAAATCACCCTTGACTCGAGGAATGAACATGCTCATTCTTTTGGGCGTGAATTTTGTGGAACCAACCCTCTAAATGAAAGATCGTGAAAAATGAAACGGGAAAAGTGAAAAGTGAAAACGTTAACTCTATGGAAAGGCAGCCTTAGACACTCGGCCTCACAAACAACATATATATCTCACACTTTGGAATTGGAGGGATTGGAAAAATCTGTAGTAGTGAATTATTTTCATATATATTATACTTGTAATCATCTGGCACTTGTCTCTCAAAGACAGTTGACCCACAAATTGCTGTCACAATGAAGAGGAGAATTCAAGGAGGATTCAGGATTGGATATGATAATGATAGGATTGACGATTCGTTTGGATCATGGACAATGTTTTTAAAATCTTGCGTCCACATACCACCCTGCGTTATACGCGTGACTAGCGATAGAATATTACAAGCTGAAGACAGAGCTTTAAATTATCATCATCATCATGAACTTGAAAATGAATCTATTCCAGGATATTCAAGATGGGTCAAAGCCTTTTCAACTGACCGTTGAACTAGTGGAAAAGTATTATGAACAAGCAATAAAAGAGGTATATTCTCTTATCATCAGTATGGGCCACTTTTTAGCTCACCTCTGTGAGGTGAGCTTCTCTCATGGTGTGTTGTCCGTCGTCCGTCGTCGTCCGGCGTCGTCGTCCGTCGTCCGTCGTCGTTAACAGGGGTGGCACGTTTCTAAACCGCTTGGGTTACAAACTTGAAATTTGGTGTACAGGTACCCTATGGTAAAAACTATCTCTGGACCGAAACGTAGCGCTGCTGCTTGTACACTCTGGCCTGTAGGGGGCGCTTTGTGAAAACCTTCTTTTGGCCGTATCTCCTGAACGCTGTTAGCTAGAACCACGAAACTTTTATGGTGGGTTCCTCTGATGAGACTACATCACATAAATCCCGGGTTTTTGATTTGACCTACTTTTCAAGGTCACAGAGGTCAAAGTTCAAAATTCACTGTTTGGTGGCACATTTCATGGCTATTTGACATAGAGTGTTGTGATTTGGTGTGAAGATATATCTAAGCACCCTGCACAAATGCACCAAATTTCAACCCGATCGGACTTCAAATATGGCCGCCAGGAAGCCATCTTGAAAAATGGACTTTGACCCACATTTTATAAATAGGAGTAGGTAGGATGTTTTAACCTTGTCAAAATATGTATCTAGGTACCATATAAATATATGGTCAATTTCAGTCAGATTCGACGTCAAATATGGCCGCCAGGGAGCCATCTTGAAAAATGGACTTCGACCCACACCTCATAACTAGTAGAATCTAGGATGCTTTAACCGTGCCTAAATATGTGTCTTGGTACCCTCTACTTAAACAAGGAGCACGGTATTGCCACTTTTTCTCGACAGCCGGCGCCACCGCGCGACTCTCCAACCCAAGGGTCTGACTACGTCTCGGCGAATGACCCGATTTACTGCGTACATTTTGTAATGCATTTTTGTAGTTCGTCTTACTGCCGCTAGGTGGCTCCCTCTACGTCGGCAGTCAAATAACGCATTTGAGATCCAATACCGTGCTCCTTTAAATGCCAAATTTCGGGTCGATTGGACTTCGACATGGCTGCTGGGCAGCCATCTTGAAAAATTGACTTTGGCCGTATCTCATCAGTAGTAAATGTTACGATGTTTCTGCACTAATCCTTCACCACTCGGTGTATCAGCAGGCTAGTCACACTTCATACTCTGTCACAGAGGTGAGCACAATGGCCCTGGCCATTTCATTTGTTTTTTGCCGCCCACCACGCAAAACATATTCAGCCGACGGCGTTGTTTGATGGCCGGGTTGAGGCCTGTGTCAAAGGTTTGCATGCGTGGCCAGAAATATTTTGATAAAAGTGCCCCCAAATCACATTTCTACACAGAATAGTTGATATTTTAGGATATATTATGAAAGGCTTCGATGAGTAGAACACAGTGATATAAAAATTTTGAATGAAATCATGCAAATAAAAGGCTTTGATGAGTAGAACACAGTGATATAAAAATTTTGAATGAAATCATGCAAATAAAAAAGTAGCAAAAAACACACCTTTACAAAATTCCTTCTGTCAAATGCAGCTTTCAGCAGAATTTTTCGACGTTGATACCATTAGATAGCAAGGAAAATTTGCTATATATATAATGTTAGGACCAATTTTCTCTGGTTTGGAGATATTCAAGATAAACTGCTGTCCATTTACTTTGGTCATGAGTGTACATGTAGGCCTGCCTTGTGCCTTTGCAAGGGCAAGTTAGTTAAAGACAACGTGAGTAGCTTGAGTGGCCGTACTTACCTGGCCAATAATGCTATGGCTTCAGCCCTGATGAAAAAAAATCTAATACAAGCCAAATGGCAACAACGGTTCGCTGGCATGAGGCCAAGGGCGAGGGGCACAGGCCTAATGTACCGTAAATAGGCCTATCAGTCAGCGCCACCATCGATGGCCAAAGAAACCAGGCTTGTCTGTATGGCCATCAGGAAGTTGCTATTAGCATCCTATTTAAGATGTCCTACTTTCCCCTGTGTGGTGAGACCTGAATACAGGCGCTATGCTACTGTATGTTTATTACCGTGACCTGGTTCATCCATGAACATACGATCGATGTAGTGTATACAGAGCAGTCAGGAAATGTGGCAACAAGACTGTGGAAATGCCCAAGTATTTGAATTATCTTAGTTATCAATTAAGCGTGGAAGTTGTTGCTACACATGAAAGAATGAGTTTAAGTATAGTGGCTTACCTAATGAAGGGTTAGAAAAGGTATCACAATGGGTCTAATTTCTCAAGTGATGAAAAGAATCTCCACCATTTTTACTGTCCAACACCTGGTCCCCTGCCTGCTACAGCCGCTCCGCTATAGGCCTAGAGTACAATAGGAGTCGAGGACAGAGGACCCGCATGAAAATGATCCTAAATAATCTCGTCATTTGGTCCAAAAATCGTCCAAAAAGCACCAAGCCGATTATATTATTCAAATTGCTTAGCAGGGGACACAATTTCACGCCAAATGATTAGCTATTGCGCCGATAATCAGTAGATTACGTGAATGGAAAAGGAGAAAATGGAGGCGAAAAATTGACCTACTTTTAAAAGTGTGATGATTTTAGTGGTGAGAATGCCTCAAGGCCAGCTCACCAACAAATACAACTACAAAAGATATAGACCTACCACATTTTCCTTCGCAGTTTTATTAGATTCCGTCCAGTGTCTTTTTGACAGGAGCAATTTTGAAATTCATATTTTTGCGGCCCGTTACGCCTATCAGGTCCTCTTAGCATCGCTCCCAAACTCGCACCCACGAGCTTGGGTGTGATGCTAAGAGAACGGACCTGATTTCTTCAGGATGGTATTCCTTGCCTCCAACAGCAACAGTTACCAGATGTACATACAGTATCGGTACTGCGGGTCCACAGTTTCGATGACAGTTTCACTACACGTAGTATGCTAATACGTGTAGGCCTACATGTACAGTACATGTACACTCTTAGCCGAAAAGATTGCTGCCACACCAGGAGAACCCTCTGATTTAAGAACCCTCGGGTTGTTTAAGAACCCTTAGAGGTTCCAGATAGAACCTTTTCCTCAGAAAAGGGTTCTAACTGGAACCTTTATGGGTTCTTTAGCGACCGAAAGGTTCTACATGTATATGGAACCCTTTGGGGTTCTTTACAGAAGGTTCTATATAGAACCCTGGGGTTCCCCTGGTGAGGCACAAAGAACTCCTAAAGAACCTTTTTGGCTAAGAGTGTAATTAATATCGTATTTCAGGGATGTAAAGTCCGTGGAATCCTAATCTGCAATCCTTCCAATCCTGTGGGAAATGTGTTAGACAAGAAAGTACTGGAGGATATACTGTCATTTTGTGCCAGGTGAGACTAGCGTTGACAGCCGTTTTCAAAAGAAAAAATTGGAAACATTAAGTCATATCATAAAGGAATGAAACATAAAGTTGCAACTTGTAAATGTCGACCGTAAATATAAGACGTCTCAAAATCTCGCAAATTTTCGACCTCAACTGGAGTCTTCGTCAGGCACTTTCTAGTACCGGTAGAAATACCCCGACCCCGACTGGCGTCGAAAATTTGCGAGATTTTGAGACGAGTCATATTTACTATCATTTTGTGTGTCGTTTTTTATGCTCTATGTTGGATATTTATAAATGTCGACAGTATCGTATCAATCCCTTCAACCTAAAAGACAGGGGCGGATCCAGGATTTTGCCTACGGGGGGGGGGGGGTGCAGACAGGGCCAAAAGGGCAATACCTATGGAAAAGCCCAGGCCTCTTCAGGGACTTAGATTTAAACATAACATCATATGCTATGCAAACAATGGATTCGAATTCACATCGATTTCCGTAATTTGAAGCCCGAAATTCGAATTCGTTACATGTGTGAAGAGCATCCTCGATGAAAGGCGAGAGTGACCTGGACAGGGCGGGACAGGGCCATACGAACGTCCCGGAGATTTGGGCCAAAGATTTGATAAAATGCCGGGCCGTATCCTAGTCCCTAACAGTGAGCGCCGCGAGGCGAAATATCGGCGGGGGGGGGGTCCGGGGGGCCTCCCCCGGGAAAATGTTAGAAATAAGAGTGCTTTAACGCCATTTCCCGGTACGGAAATGCCTTTTTTCGGCTCTGTGCCGAAGAAGGCACTCTCTGCCAAAAGAGGTAGGCCACCCTAGAGGATCCAATATCGGCGGGAGGTCCGGGGGCGTCCCCCGAGAAAATTTTAGAAACTAAGAGTGTTTTAACGCCATTTCCCGGCATGGAAATGCCGCCTTTTTCGGCTCTGTGAGTGCCGGAAAAAATACTCTGCCGAAAGAGGCACCCTGGAGGCGAAATGTAGGCGGGGGTCCGGGGGCTTCCCCCGAGAAAATTTTAGAAAATAAGAGTGCTCATAACGCTATTTCCCGGCATAAAATGCCTTTTTCGGCTCTGTGCGGAAGAAGGCACTCTCTGCCGAAAAAGGCACCCTATGCCGAAAAAGGGCACTCTGGCCCGGAAGGGGGGGGGGTGCGCACCCCCTGCTCCCCCCCTGGATCCGCCCCTGAAAGAGATTTTCATTCTGACTATTTCATATGACAGTTAAGATTCTTCTACATGTTTAGTGCGAATTCTGTTAAATTCGACAAGTTGATGGTAAAATACAACACGACTGAATTAAAGGGGGACATCCGAAAAATATTGCCCGCGGGCACTATTTGTTTTTGTTCTGTGCGTAGAACACGTCCATGTATCTGACCAACGCTAGTTTGTAAAATACACCCCGAGCTCACGAATTCGTGAGCTCGGGGTGTGTTTTTTAGATACGTGTTGTGTTTTTAGATACGTTTGGTTAGATACGTGTTCTAAACTCTTAGCTCTCCAGGGGGCCTGTGCCGTAAGGCACAGCGCCGTCTGTTAATCACCGGTGACACTACGCTAACCAAAACAAAAACAAACAAGCCTGGCGGCGACAGGTTCACAAGGTGACCTCATGGGTGCACTCGGCCTCATTCCCCCAGGCTTCAGCAGCCGTGGTTGGCATATACCGTATACACAACAACCAGTGATTAACAGTCCCATCCACGGGGAGAGAGCATCATAATTACATGTATAGTACAATAACATTACGCAACACATTAACATTACTACCTGCGCACTGCGCATACAGCAGTAGACCGCTTCACTCATTCACCGCCAATAAAGAAATAGCCCTACGCGCCAAATTGAGACCCCGTTGCAGGATAACCTCGAAATTTGCCTGTATAATTCCATGTCAACGTCAGCCATTTCACCAACTGATAACAAACAGGCAACCTTGTTAAGTATTATAAAATCAAATATACAATCGCCGTCATTTTATTCCACCATCTTCTACCAAATTTATCGTTCAGAAACCAATATACCCTCTAAAATACACCTAAAAAACACCTCAAAAAAATTTCACAGCATTGCTGCTCGAAAATTCCCACAGAAATAAAACAACCATCCTATTTGTTTGAAACAAATAAATCAGCAAAGGCGCACTCTTATGATACAAAACTTGTTTTAAAGCACCACGGTATTGCCACTTTCTGTCGACAGCCGGCGCCACCGGTACCCGTTCTCCAATACTGTACTTGAGCCTTTCGCCCCAGTGTTGGAGAAAGTATGATTACACTACAATGCACGTATATGTAGTAGCATGCGTAGTTTACCAAGTCGTCAATAGAGGTCTCCCTTAACGCGGGTAGGTGTAACGCAGGATTGGGAAGCAATACTGTGGTCCTTTAATGCGAAAGTCTGTCCAAATATCACAAATATCATTAGTTTGGTTCCCGAACCCACCGCTAGGGCCAAAAGGGTTCGGTATCGGCCTCGTTTGACCTTGACCTCACACACAGAATTCTGTGTGTCTGACGTCACAAAGGATAGACTGGTTCGTGATCCCAACATAGCTCACGATATGTTGGAACGGGGAACCAGTCTATCCTCTGTGACGTCAGACCCACAGAATTCTGTGTGTGAGGTCAAGGTCTCGAGGCCGATACCGAACTCTTCTGCGCCTAGCGGTGAGTTCGGGAACCAAACTAAAATATCATTTCAGAGTGAAGATGCATGTTATTTTGGATGAAGCCTATGGACTCTCTGTTTTTGATGAGGGAGCAGAATTCTGCAGTGTTTTAAGCTTACGGCATGTACCCGATCCGGATGGTTTGCACGTCATGTGGACGTTTAGTAAGGTAGCATACGTGTAGAATTTGTGAAGAACAAGGATGACAAGTCCTTGAATTTTGTCAGTTTTTTAAAGCCTCGCAGCATTGAATTTTACGACATTTTCAAAACATTTTCAAAATGTTAGGACTGTGCAGGCAGATGTCTCATAGCCTCGTGATGGTCCCCAAAATGCTTGCCTGATGCGAAGACCTACTTCAAAGAATCAAGACCAAGTTTTCAGCACACAATGAAAAAACTGCAGGCAGAGCTCTAATGCATTCAGATAGAGTATGAGTACATTTTACACCACACTAACGTCGGAGGACGTAAGCAGTTTCTGAATTCAATACAGTGTGGCTTTAACCATTATGGTCCCTACATATAGTCAATGTGGGGACCATCTTGATATCACTGGGCAAGTGGGAAATTTTTATTTCTTTTTTGTCTTCTTCCACACTCAATTGGAACACGATTCCAAGAAAACTACTCAATGACCTCAAAAGCAAGCAGTACCATCGAGTAGTCAATATCCTAGTATTAAATAATTGTTATAAATACAATAAATGTCCTATAAATGTAAATATAGGCCTAATAAATATAATATAAATATTATACATTGAAAAAAAATGGAACAACTGACTAGACAGGTTTATATTCTGGCTTAACATGTTTTTGAATGAGGTGTGAGTTCTACTAATGATCATTAGTGGTCATTGGTGTAACAATAAGTCATTGGCATAACGTTGTGTCATTGGTGTAACAGTGCATAAACCCAAACCTTACAGACAAAACATTTATAATTCAAATGAAATTGCCATGTAATTAGAGCAGTATAGTCAAGTGTTAATATATGCATTAAGAGAGGTTTTGTTCAGGCTTCATCTGCTCTAATTGTTGGAACCTTTCACCATACGCATGGTAATTAATTCTGAGGCTTGACCTGAAGTATGATTCTTTTCGAGACGAAGGCTTTTGTTCATGGTTCATCGTTGTGATATATTAGAAATAGGACCAAAACCAAACATTTTGGCTTGTAAAACTTCTGCTTGCTGTGAAAACCTGATACCGGTACTGTATTTGACCTGGATTTGTCCCGTTACACCAATGACCAAAACCCAACAACTTCCAACATATGCATGGCAAAATATTTAGGACTTACACNCATGTAATTAGAGCAGTATAGTCAAGTGTTAATATATGCATTAAGAGAGGTTTTGTTCAGGCTTCATCTGCTCTAATTGTTGGAACCTTTCACCATACGCATGGTAATTAATTCTGAGGCTTGACCTGAAGTATGATTCTTTTCGAGACGTAAGGCTTTTGTTCATGGTTCATCGTTGTGATATATTAGAAATAGGACCAAAACCAAACATTTTGGCTTGTAAAACTTCTGCTTGCTGTGAAAACCTGATACTGTATTTGACCTGGATTTGTCCCGTTACACCAATGACCAAAACCCAACAACTTCCAACATATGTATGGCAAAATATTTAGGACTTACACGTGCTAGTGTTTGCCAAATATTATTTTTTTACTCGAAATTGTATTACATTTGTTATTTCAGTCAATAAAAGTAGTTCTATTTCTGTACATTGGTCTTGGATTGCTCCTTTAGAAATGGTAACTTTCTGTAGATTGACCCCCCATGGACATGGGGAACAGTGCAACTCCTAAAAGAATTTGAAAAGAAAAGAAAATACATGTAGGCCTATAGGACATGGCCTCGTCCCATGTCACCCCTAGACCCTAACCGAGGACTAGCCGCCGATGATAGCAGATAGGCCTACACTACAGAGGAGGACGAGGCTATTTCTCTGAATAGATCTGTCTGTCCATTGCAAAACTCACGGAGGGGGGGGNGAATACAATGGTACACACACCCTCGTCAACTTCTGCAAGGGCTCCAAGGGAGGAGTTGGCTGCCTATTCGTATGTTTTCTGTCTCAAAGAATTCTTCTGGCGGTTACAACCGGAACTGGTAGCGGGCCTATTTGACACACCCTCCTGTCCCTCTCCACTCCATGATTTTTCTTTGACTTTTTACAGAATTTCACCACAAAGAAATCACATTTTTGTGAAGCCCTAAACTGTCATGACCTGACCAGAGCAGACGACAGCGCGGCACGTGTACATGGTCACCCCGGGATGGTCATGTGACCATCTGCTCGATAGATGGATACACTGTATCGGCAATACATTACCACACACTGCACAGGCCTTGGCCTATTACACCGCTCAGTCATTGGCCTAAGGTTAATGGTTAATCGGCCTACGGTTGAGTAATTTATGTAGCTGCGATCTCTAGTCTGAGATGGAAAGACTGAATATTGTAGAAACGTGAAAATACTCCAAGATCAGCAAGAAAACTTGATACAAACTCGCATTTGGTTGGAGCTCAACACGACGTCTGCATCGACACTGGTTCTGTCTTCGCCGCATCACGACGACCACAACGCCAACATGGCAGCCCCCTTGCCAGAGAAATTTTTGCTTCCGACTTTAGCAGATTAAGTCCCTTTTATCCTACTTCTTCTCTTCTTCTTTGCGTTATATAGGCCTAGTGGGTGCCTACGGGGCCACCTTCTATCTCGATATTGAACTCAAAATAAAGTCAACATGATCCAGCATATTGGACATGTTGGAGAAATACCAAGCCAAGGCCTATGCTATGTACTGTACATCATCATGTGTACTGTAGACTGCTGATCATGCTGATAGTCTGTACTGTACATGACATGTCATGATGTAGGCCTAGGCCTACAATACACACACATCATGACAAACTGAAACATGACTCCATGCATTGGAAGTTGATCATGTACTTGTAGGTGCATTGTGTGGTTGCTATGAACACTTGTACGGTACCTTGGCCTACTTTCACTTTTGAATTCGGTAAGGCCATGTAAAAAAAAATAGTTGGTTAGCATCCTTCCACTCTTAATTTTCTGAGGAGGGCGGGAGGTTTTTATTTTATTTTTTATTGAGTTTGGGATGCATGTTACCATGCTAATCATGGCAACCTGAGGGAAATTTCAAATAATGTTAGGTGTGAATTGAAAGAAAAACTACTTTCTATCCTTTAAAACTGTGTTGTTTTATTTAAGCATCCCAGCCTACAATTTTATCACTCTTTTGGCAGTTTTTGAAAGGTTTTTTTGAAAATAAAAAATAAAAAAATTTTTGAGGAGGGGGGTGATTTCCATGGCGGGAGGGGATGCTAACCAATTATTTTTTTTACATGGCCTAAGTCACAGCAGTCACAGTTGTGGCGTGTGTATGTGATGGGGGAGGGGGGCCATGTTCAGACATTGATCTGGGTATGACAAAAGACAAACTTTCGTCTGCCTCCAACCATGTGATGTTCTCACCTCCATGCATGCACACTCTTGGCTCCTCATTCTCAGGCTAATTTTTTCTACAGTGAAATTTCAAAACTGCCGTAATGAATCATAATTGAGCTTTGATGATGGAAGACATAGGGCCTACTTGCGGTCATGTAATTGTAGTCTTCTTTTAGGCCTATACATAGTTGCAAGCTGATAGTAGATTTATTTACACACTGGATATATTCATTAATTTCCTTCACCATATCATTACAGGTTCATCAAGGACAAAGATGAGAAAGTTTGTGTGGTTTCAGTTGTCGGAAAATCCGCCTTGAGTCATTCCCGGTCCAAGGCCTCCACGCTTAATCCGATATTCAACATGGACATGTTTGCTGTGAGTACATTTCCTTCAGATTTTGAATATGATTTGAACAGATGTACCAGTACCGGTATCAACCATGGAGGTACTTATTTTATACCTCCATGTATGAACTTTTTTATACCTCCATGTATGGGGTCGAAAATTCGCAAACACTCTGGAAATTGCCTTTTCATTTATCATGTATGAACTAATTGCATATTTCGTTGTCTTTCCAGAACACATGTCAGGATACCAATGGAAACCAACGAAGCAGCCACAGCCAGTTTCCGATAGAAGGTTACTATGATAGCAAGAAGCATGTTGTATACCTGCATATGATATCACCGTATGATGCCTCAACCCTGGCAGAATTGTGTAAAAAGGCAGAAGAAGACATTGAGGAAGAGGTAAATTCTTGTGTTCACAGAATCTCCACCATTTCATTACAGTGGAACCTCTCTATTAAGGACACCTTCGGGACTGACATATGCTGTCCTTAATTGAGAGGTGTCCTGATTATAGAGGTTGAAATGAATAGAAATGATCGATTTGGGACTGAACTTCGGTGTCCTTATAGAGAACATGATTTTTATGCTGTATCCATCATTTATTTATATATTCTAACACAAATTTACACTAATTTTGGATTCTAAGCAGGCTGTGCTTAGCCTTTAAGGGAGGTTCCACGGTATTTGAATTCATTATTATTCATATTAGAATATTGAAATAAAACAAGGTAGATGGTTAAAACATGATCATTTTCTCATGGAATAACATCATGATGTTCTTTACAGGGTAACCACCGAGTCTGGTACGAACAAGACCATCGGTATGCCAAGGCGTTGCTTTTCATCTTCTCGGTCTCGCACATCATCTTGGTGAGTAGCTGCATTACTGGTTTATCTCAGTAGAATGAATTCAGAGACCAAAAGGAATGGAATAACACTCTGATGACTAAGCATTAAAGTTTAATCCAGGCAATTTAAAGCTTTGTTATCAATTGTATATTGTTATATTTACATATCAAGGGAATGAAATATCTTCTTCAGAAATTAGAGCGGAAACGGCCAAAAATACCTCTTCCAAGCTCTCAAATTGCTAATATCTAAAAAAATAGGCCACAATATTTGCCAAATACCACGCAGACACGGGTTTATTATACAAAAATCATACCCTATAAATTTCAGCTCAAAAGGTTACACCACAGCTGAGAAAATCCGCGAACATCAACCGTGACAGAAAATCAAGGATGAAAATAATGGTCACTCTAGTGAACCAAAAAGAAAGTGAAACGGCGGAAGACCACACGCCCGTTTGTCCGCCGAAAATACTTGGAAAAAGTCGATAGTATTACTGCATTCGGAAAAATCTTGACCTCTTGTTATCTAAAACTTCTTATTAACTGTCTTTTCGTCGTCTATCTTCAAGCCCCCATTGTCGTAACTAGTGCTTGGGGCCACTTGTTGGGGTGGTATCTTCGTTCTGCAACAGCAAACCCAGACCAAACCTGTCGCGAGGAAGATAACTACCAGTCCGATGAGAACGCCTACGCATGCCCAAAATGCAGCACCTGTTGGGGAGAGAAAATGGAACATGGTTCAGCAACTTACCCTCAGCAGTTTTAAACCGCTACTACGTTGCCCGCGTCGACACGTGGCCAACTAAACACTGGGGACGAGTGTATGAGACGTGATAAGTCGCAGCCGTGACGAACAACCATTCACGGGGAAGATATCAGTTTTACGAGTGGCAAACTTCAGCCGTTCTCGGACAACACTCGTCCCGTCCGCAGTGGCCGTTCATGCCACAAACCGCTGGCATGACTGGCACAGTTAAATATGAAAAGGTTAACACTACATGGCAAACCAATAAGCCGTGGTTACACTACATAAAATCCCCAGGTTTTTTGTGGTCACACCTTTGAATTGCCGGGCTTCAAGAAACCCGTGTCTGAAAAACACGGGTTTTTCAGACACGGCAAGCTCGCCGTGCTTTTCGAAATCCCCGTGTTTACATTAGTTCTTCGCACTGCTACAGATGGCGCAGCCATTAAGTGACGTCGTTTTCGCGCCTCCCACAATGTGTGGCAATACAGAAATGACCGAAGAGTCAGTGCATGCAGCGCCCCTGTCGCCGTGCTACGTAACTACAATGTAGTAGTGTGAGCTCTCGCCGGGATTTTCGTACACACGGGTCTGGAAAAACACGGGTATTTTCAACAAGTGTAACCTTAGCTATTATTACGCTTTTCTGAGAATGACCAATGACGGGCCATATGATTTCCATGATTTCGTAAGTCCCCTGGAATTTGTTATTCAACAACAAGGGATTATCGAACGGCGAAGATCTGGGACATGCATTTCTAATCAGGATTACGCTACCATTCCCTTCACACCATGCCAACAGTAAATACTCACGGTAGTCAATTTCCTCCTTACTCCCAACGTAGTTGAAATTCCTGCACGTCGGGAAACCTGGTGGTGCTTTGGGAATCTTGTCCTTTGCCTCCCTCACTAACATTGCCATGCCTTCAAGAACATGCATCTCAATGTGACAATGCATGATCCAGACGCCGGGGTTCTCCGCTTTGAAACGTACGATGACGTAACTGTGTGTCGGAACGATGACTGTGTCCTTGAGAGGAGGGTTTTTCAGATTCATCCCAGGAATGTTGTCGCCGACCCACGTACTGTCCGCCCAGGTAGCTGCGTTGCAGAACGACTTCTTCCTGTTCGAGTCCCCGTGGCAGTTGATATCTGGATTATCTGCCATGATCACTCCAGTTGTTTCGTTATACTTTGCAAAGCCTTGTTTCACCACATAAAAGCTGTGCCCGTGTAGATGTATCGGGTGGCCCCACCCCTCTCCTTTCCCCATGTTCAGAAAGACCATCTGTACCGTGTCGCCATACTCGATGTCCACGTGATATGTGCAGGAACAGACCTTATCCTCTCCACATTTCTTTGGATCACATTCCCAATTCACTTCCTCCATTTGGGTGAGGGCGCTGACGGTTGGGTGAATGAAAGCACGACCGTTTGCAGATCCAGGTGTCAAGTCGGTGCCTGGAAACGCAAAGTTCAGGAAAAATTGCTTGAAACGTGAATCTTCAGCCTTTGGTGCGTCGCCTTCCTGTCCACGGAGTTGATCAACGTTCATGCATTCAGTGTTGGAACCTTTCGGGTAATATATAAAGGGACAATTCAAGACTTTACAGGGTTTGGCTGCAGTGCACGCTCGTCGTGAAGTCGTCGGTTCCACACCAGAATTAACACCCTCATAGTTCAAGATGGCCTCTGCTAAATGGGTGACGCCAGCTTCCAAGGTCTGCGCTCTGATCATGTAATTCTTCGCCACTTGGTTAGCTTCCAGCATGAAATCGTATCTCTCGCCCGGGTTGATGATGAAAGACTCGACAAGGACAGGATCCACATCGAAGCCATCGGTTGCTACGATCATCAGTTCATGTCCATCGACGGATACTCTAAATGGGTAGAGATTGCCAGCCGCAATTACACGAAATCTGTAATTGCTTCCTTTCTTGACCTTGAAGACAGACAAAGGGGCGTTGTTGTGTTTGTTGCCGTTTTGTGGATCGTAGAACCGACCGAGGCCATTGATCAGGCCCGACTGGAAACGGAACAGGCTGAACTTCCCCCCATCATGAGACTGTGTGCTGCCGTATTTTACACCCCCCTTGTACATCCCATGCTCCATTTTGTAGTAGCTCATTTCCGAGTCCCAGTCATGATTGTAATCCTGTAGCTGTAGGACGTGTTCCTCTGGCTCAGGCTTGTTGGCAACTGGTCTTTTCTTGATGATGAAGGCGCCATACATTCCCATCGTAAGCTGGGCTCCGACATGGCCGTGATACCAATACGTCCCGCTCGGCTGCGTGATTTTAAACTTATGTGAAAACGTTTGGCCGGGGAAGACGGGGCACTGTGTGACGAATCCAACACCATCAGCGAACGGTGTACCTTTTTGCGCAATGCCATGAAAATGCATCGAAATTGCTGTGTCCATTAACTGATTTATCACGTGTACTGTGATATCCTGCCCGGGGTAGACGGTGATTGTCGGCCCGGGAAGGGTCCCATTCACCAAATAGAGGAGGCGAGATTCTGAGTAGCCGTCAGCTACAACAACATCTGAAGTATTCACAGGTGTCGCTGCGGTATTGTTCTTATCATGAATATAGATTAGGTTCCCGTTTGACGGCACGGTCATTTTGTTGTCGTGGATCATTGTGAGTTCGCCTTTAACATACAACCAGAACTCACAATGTTTCATCTCGGGTTTGCAAGGTTCCGAGGGCGGGATGAAATCCGTCCCTTTTTCGGCAACCGCCATCATCATGAAGGAGGCGCAGCAGACAATGAGTGCCTTCATTCTGCAAAAACAAATTGTAGGCCTATTGATGATTTTTAAAAAGTCACACTTGTATGAATAATACAAAAATTTAATAGTACATATACTATAGAGAGTCCCCCCCCCCCCCGAAACACCAACCCGAATGCCAAACCCATTGTTCGATGCCACGAAGAGAGTACCGAACAAAAGTATAGACGTTCGCGTTTGTCATTCTGCACGTTTTGGGGAGTTCGTGTCTCCCGGCCAATCACAGGGTGGTTTGTCCACCACATAAGTGCGCATGGACAGAATCTCCGTGGATACCAAGGTGCAGCAACCATTTGAGACTTTTCGCAAAGTCCCCGAAACACCAACGCGAATGTCAATCCCATTGTTTAAATACCACGAAGACAACACCGACGTTTGCGTTGACGTTTCGGGGATTTGCGTCCCCGCCCAATCGGAAAAAAGATGTGAATATCTTATCATTTGGAAGAAAAACGGGGCAAGCAATTGCAGAATAATAAAGTTACTAACCTTTTTATGTTGCGTCGTTGGACCGTCAAGTTGGATCTTTTTTTTAAAAATCAGACGTAGAATTTTCGATATCCCGGGACGAACCAGCCCCGAGGCCGTACAGAATAATACTACCCGATATTGAATCGAGATCATGATATAGGCTGTTCCTTGATTCATGAATTTCCTGTTAGATAACATTGTCAATGATTTTCTCTTCAAAAAGAAGTTATCGATGACGAAAGTTCGATGATTTTAAAGTGGATGAAAAAAAAAGATGACTCAACGTACACGTAGCGTAAACAACTGACATATTTGTGTGCGACTTTTACTCAAAATATCGTATAGCTGTTTCTTTCGTCAGAGACGGGGCAATAGGGCGGTCTGGGTACGCTACCAGAACAAGAATGACTTCAAGTCCTCGTCGTTCTCAGAAGACGGTTAGGAAAATTACATGTATGGCTTGTTTGACTCGCAGACGAGATGACGACTGTCCTGGTAAAATACGCAGACTTTGATGACGTGGTCTGCAAAGAGAGATCCACCTCTTCTTTCTCCTTGGGGTAAATCTTTTGATTTCAAAAGATTTATCGAACGTGATCATCATCAGAAAATTCTACGTGATGGTAATATATCATATCGCTTGCGCCATTTGTTACTCCCCAGTTTTCTACGAATTGATTTTTCGTCAGTTACGGTGGCCGATAAGGGACATTTACTTTTTGCACCAATGACATTTTCCCGTGGTCCATTCCATGGCGAAAAATGTTGATAATGTTCCACGGAAACTATTTTTCAGTAAAGCAGCCATTTTCTCCCGGGAAAGTGGAAAAAGTACAGCTAGTATGCATTCTTGGGAAAAGTTGGTGTCTTTGATGGGCCACCGTAGAGTGCATTTGCGTCATAATACCAGGAAGATAGTTTCTTATCAAATAATTTCACTCATGAGTAAAAAATCCAATTCAAAAATTAGATTATATGATCGAATACAAATTCAGACACAAATAATCAATACTCAATCAGTTCTTATCATTCACAACTGGTCAAGTGTTAGAACACTCCAAATAACCCTGAACTATGACTGATTTGGCTAAAGATTCCTGTCTGGGTATTTTTCTTTCTGAGGTATCGTTTTGTTGAAAGCTCCTGATTGGTATTCGTCGCCTGTTTTTCTTTACTGAAATTTTTGTGTAAA
Source organism: Notospermus geniculatus (assembly GCA_002633025.1). Classification (NCBI taxonomy): domain Eukaryota; kingdom Metazoa; phylum Nemertea; class Pilidiophora; order Heteronemertea; family Lineidae; genus Notospermus; species Notospermus geniculatus. The sequence continues at coordinate 101,084 of NMRB01002276.1, forward strand.
CCTTTGACTCTAATATGACCCTCCTTCGTTGTGACAGCACTCGCTCAATTTGTAGACATAAATGAAGGGTAGTCCTACTAATATAATGCATTTCCCCTACTTCATTCAGTTACACTGCCATGAACCCATATCAGTGGCTAGGAAGACTGAGCACGACTGAAGCTGACCAATGTCCGCCATCTTTAGAACGCTTTATCACAGGACAAGCGTGCTTGCCCTTCTTTTCATGCTGACAGCGGAATAGGTCTTTTGGTGAGCTGGGGTGGCCGCATAGAAACTCCGCTAGCGCTAGCGGAGCCCATCTGCCGATAGTGCTGTACTTTTTTCCATGCATTTTAACACCGATAGGCTGTCGAAGCACTAGCGGAGTTTCTATGCGGCCACCCCTGGCCTTCAGGCGTTCATACCACTATCCCACTTCAGCATTGTTCAGTTTTGTCCCCGATGTT
>NMRB01002277.1:8223-34227 GCA_002633025.1 Notospermus geniculatus
ATATCACAATTTCAAAATATCATGAAAAACTCAACTTTTTAAAAGTTCAAATATCTGATTCGAAATCGATATCATATCATCCTATGACCAATTCTAAAAACTGCAGTGAAGAAAGTTTTCGAAAATCTCACTTCGATTTTGTGAAATTGCAAAATATCATTTGAATTTTCAAATTTGATACTTTGATAATTTCAGGAATTTTGAAAAAAATCGAATGCCATCAGACCCAGAGAGTCAAATGAAAAAGATTCCAAAGTATTTTTCTGACTTGTTAAATCATATGAGAGAGTTATTTCAATAAATGGCAAAAAATGAATAAAAAAGCATCGAAATCACCAGTTTTTAAAAAATTATGCCGCAAAAACGAAGTGGTATATTGATGCCAATCTTTCTTCACAAAGTTTCCATGATAAGGTAGTATGATATGAAATCAATTTCGAATCAAATACTTGAAATTTTCAAAAGTTAGGATTTTCATGATATTTTGAAATTGTGATATCTTTGTGATATTTGGTCAATATTTTTCAATCTGTGTACATTTCGAGTAAAGGTCATTAAATGAAGCCCAAGACGTGCAAGTGCAACTGATAGGTATTTTCTAAATATTTTTTCCATACTTTTTCATGGGGTATGAATAAATTTGAAGACGACTGTAGGAAGGGACGATTAAAGGCCTGTTTCCACTAGACCGGTTTCCGCAGCGGTTTCGCGGCGCCGGGGCGGTTTTCACAGGCATTGGGATAATAAACACGCCATGTGTTGTTAAACCATCAAAGTATTATCCAAAACCCTATGAAATCGCAAAACGCAATGCGGGAAAACGGTCTAGTGGAAACATGCCTTAAGACATGTTCGCCACCTGGAATTTGGGATACGAGTGTGCCGCTTATTCTGCAGCACCATGCATTACTGAAACCCCTATCAACATGATTTTCTTTACAGTAAAAAACTTCAAAACATTAAAAAGCTGGGGTAAGAACTAACAAAAATCATTTATAGAATTGAGTATAGATTTTTCTCAATTATCTCGGGAAATCTGGTGTTCACCTGGCAGTGAATTTACCTAGAAATTCATCGGTCTGCGCCTTTTTATACTGGCAGCTATTAAAACGCTTCCTCGTGGTTTTAATCTCCTATCCGCCAAGTACGATCAAACCAACAGGAAGAGAGGCAAACATTTATTGATAAAATTGAAGTTACATAAGTGTACCTGTTCTGACTTCTCAATACTTAAAGCCTCATTATTGAATTCAGAAAGTGCTTACGTCCTCCGACGTTCGTGTAGTGTAAAATGTACCATGGTCTGTCTGAATACATTAGGGCTCTGCCTTCAGTTTTTCAATGTGTGCTGAAAACTAGGGCTTGATTCTTTGATGTACGTACGTATCAGGCAAGTACTTCGGCCTGTGTCGATCTGTTAGGTATCCCTTCACCTTAATAAAAACATAAACATTCGTGACTTTGTAGCTGTTGGCATATTAGCAGGTCAACCAGCCGCACATAGACTCTGCAAATCGCAGTCATGGCAGTTGTCTATCGCTGACGACATTCGAACGAACAGTATCATCTTGCGTTTTGCTAAAACATATAATTTCTCTAAATTCGCAATTGATTTTTAGGCAAAAAGAATGGATTTGGATTCGGTAAGTGTACCTACCTAAAGTAATCCACATTCAGCAAAAGCTAGGCCTAACGCCGGGCATATCCACTCGTGGGATTTAGTCTGGATTTCGCAGCCAATAATGGTGTAATATATAACGGGATTTGCTGCGTCTGAAATAGAATTCGGTACACGTGTATATTGAAAAAAAGATATTTGGGAGGTCTGTTACACCAAGACTAACAATATGAATTTCTTTATACTTGCGCCACGTAAAAATCGAATCTGTACCCAAACATGATGGTAATCTACATGTATAAAGCTTCTCTGAAATTCTTGATGCAAATTAATACAGGCATTTGATATTGTTCTGAATGGTTTATCGCCAAACGTTCCTCGAAACGCTATTTACAAACCGTCGGTGAAGAAATTGTCATGTATTTAATTGTACATTATTCAGAGATACGAGGTGGCTACGGTAAGCATGTGCAGTAGTTTATAACGAGCGGAAATTTTACCTTTAATCATAAATTACAGTGCGTTTTTTTTAGAAGCCGCGGCACATAAAGGTCATTAAAAAACTAATGATAAAGTTAAACAAACCCTTCCATAATACATGTATTATTCGCGTGATGTAATATACTTGCAGTATGTGTTCATGATTCAGACCCCCTCTTTGGAATAATTCTTACACATCAATAACAATACGGCAAATAAGCAAGTTTTCACTTATCTCATTTCAGTCTATACTGGTAGGTATCTTTATAGTAGGCCGACATCTTTCATTTCGATGACATCTTCTGTTTTATCAAATGTGTCCGGCATGAATGGGAACAAAATAATCACACTCAATATTTGTGATCCGTCACTAAACACTCAGGACATGAATCTTACTAAGAATCTACATCCTAAGTAAGATAATTAAGTAAAATTTTTCTTACAGTATAAGATTCTTATAAGATTTTTTGTGGTAACAGTTTCTCTTTAAGATTCCTGTAACAAATGTCTAGTCCTACAAAATGTCTTATAATAAAAATCTCCCTAAGGAAAATATAAGAATCTTATACAGTTGTAAGACAATACATAATATTAGTTGTAAGATACGTACATGTACATATACTAAGAAACATGGCATTCGGAGTAAAATTTATATCATGGGTACATGTATAAATAAAAGGCACGTACTGTCATTGAAATATTCACATAACCGATATAGGCAAGTTTGAGATTTTTATGAAAATTCGCAGAAAAATTAAAGGTGTTGTTGTTTGGCAACATAGGAAAGCACATTCGTGTGTCATGTAACTGCATTTTTGTTGTTGTATGGCAATGGTTTCAGTAATCTACAGAAGACTGAAATATTTAACAATTTGATGTCCTTGTCTTCTTCAGGGTATTGTAAGTTGCACTTTGTTCAGCTCTCACCATGAAGATTGCTGAGTGTAAGAACTCAAGAAAGGGAATTTCTGTGGAAAACAGCAAAGCATTGTAACCGTTAAATAGAAAATATTTCGCCAAAAATAGAATTAAAAAAGTGAATTAATTACCTATTGGGCTAACAGAAGTAAATTAACCAAGATGCTCAGGTGGTTAATTTTCTTTCTTTTTTAAAAGGAATATCGTTACTATTCATTAGGATCTGTTCTCTGCTTCATCAATTTATACATGTAGCACTTTTAATTCACTGCTTTTTTTACATCTGTTTTCTTCAGTGACATTAGGGAAGAATGTTTTTGAAAACATGGGCGCTGAACCGGGATGCAAACCAGGAACGAAGGACTTTCAATCGCAATGCTTGGGTTTGTAAAGAATTTATGTCACACGTCAACTGAGACAATTTCGTACAAAATAGCTGTAGGCCTATGGACTATTAAATCCAGATACCAGTGAACAAAATGATCAACTTAAAGTATATTCAAATCATCCATTTCTATTTCAAATTCATCGTGAACTTACATGTACGTTTCTGCATAACGAATCGCAACAGTTACCGTACCACCACTTCGAAATTTCCACGGTGGATTGCAGCGAAACCAGGGCGAATTTATGTGTAATTTTTGGAGGCTATAACGCCTATACGTGTAAGATTGTCCTTTCCAAACGGCAGGTCCTGCCATGCAGTAATAAGCGAGAAATCGGCGAAAGATTTTACTCACCGGTGGCGGAAAAATTTGTCTCCGCCGACATTTTTGTACGGTAACTTAAGTTACCGTACGTCGTGGTCCAGGGGTGTTACATACTCGTCTCAAAGTGTAAGGCTGCGAATACATAGAGCTACATGCTACACGGACGCGCCGGTTAACAAAAAATTAGTCGCGAACCCTTTGTGAAGTCAATAGTCTGTGAAGCGTATTGCTGTATGTATTCGCAGTCCAATTGGTACATGTATATCCGCTTTGGATTCTAGGCTCCTATGAGTACCAGTCTTCCGGATCATCAGGTTTGTTAGTTTTCCTCTGCCATCCGGTTCACAGTTCCTCATAGGCATCGTGTGATGAGTGGACGGCATAAATTCTCCAGCATGAAAAATATGCGGCCATAGGAAACATTCAAAATTTGTATTATAATCACAAGAACGCTTATTTTGGCATCACGAGGATGTTAGCTACATGTCTATGTATCACTCCTGGAAAACTACCTATATTGTATACATGTACGTGCATGGCCAGGGCACATATTCATAAAACTACTTAAGTCTAAGTGTGACACTTATCCTTTGTTCAACACAAAAGATAAGTATCACACTTTGACTTTAGTATGTTCATGAATACTGACCCAGTGCTGAGAGCAGAAACTCAAGAGTCCGTGTCGATTCATTCACGTCAACAACATTACTAGAAACTTACTTGAGAAAACCACACTTTTCGATAGCGACGTCAGATTATACATGTATTTGCAAATACATATCTGTTGCAGGCCAAGATTTTATGTTTTGAAGATGATGATGATGTGTAGGCCTATTTAGATCTAAATGTTAAAATACAAATCTTTCCTTTCCTTTACGCCCATGTATCTTTTTCAGGATACGGAACAACATGTATGTATTACAATGTACTTCACATATTAGTTAGTCAGGCCATAAGGAGAAACAAGGCCTACCCTTATGTACAAAATGTATTTTGGGATTCCAGTCGAAAAATATAATTTGAATGCATTACTACATGTGAGACAGAGTGGAACACTTGTATAAGTAAAAAATCAGCAGCTTCACCAGTTGCACAATCAACCGATATGTTAAAGATAATGTATCACGACATCACTGTTTACATTCAATGTTTGTATAAATGGATGTTTAAACATTATGTTATTTTGGAACTTTGGGACATGCCAACCTACCAAATTGAATGCTTTCGGCACCAAAATAATTTCTAGAGGGGCATGCCACCAGCACATTATTCATAAGACAAAGAAAGACTGGACACAAACAAACAAAATGTAAAAAAACAATGATTTTCGTGGCCCGCGAAAATAGTCCCGTGATACATTATCTTTAAGTTGTTTAGTATCGTTTCCTTAAGTTTGAGTCATGTAAATTATAGTCAGTTGTTGAGATCTGTTTTCTCTTTAATTGAAATTGTAAATGCATTATGTTTTTATGGTTCCTACAAACATTTCCTCGGCTTTTTACATGTTACGTCATGTTGTTTTGCGGGAAAACCGCTCATACATCTATTTTCTTCAGATACAATTCCAGCTGACTATTTCGTACCATTTGGCAAGTCATCCGGATGTAAACCAGGAACGACGCCCAGTGAGAGCGGCTCTTGTTCGGGTTAGTAAAGAATTTATGTCATTTTAGAATTTATGTCACCTTGCAAATAATTTTTACACGATTCAAAGAACCGTCATAAAAATGAATGAACCCACCCACCTTGTGGAATAAATTATGTACTTAAATCATGTTTAAGTCATCAACGCAAGTGCACCATGCAGCAGTGTTGCACATGAATCTATGTAAAAAAATACATCGGCACGAGACCCCCCTCACTACAAGTGTCCAGACTGGCCAGAGTTTAACTACCTATTCAGATATCCAGTTGCATGTACATGTACAATACAATCCTTTGCACCTTCGAAAGAGGAAGATACATGTAATAGCGCTGTTTACACTACATAGAAATCCCCGGGCTTTTTGAGGCGCGGGTTTAGCCCGGCTCTGAAAAATCCCTGCTGAGACCCGGCGCACGTCAACACTACTCAAATTTTGTGACGGGGACCTACATGTAAATTAAGCCCTCTAAAAACCGTTCGAACTCAGAGGGCTTACTAGCACCGGGTTTTTCATCCCCGGGCCTCACCCGGGCTTTTAACAGGTGTAGACAGAAAAAGCCAGGGTTCGACGCGGGTTTTTATGTAGGGTAAACAGGGCTAATAGCCTTGGTTACACCCGTCTGAAAAAGCCCGGACTTTTCGAAGCCCGGGTCTTAAATAAGCCCGGGCTTTTCGAGCATGTATGCGGCATGTATGGGTTTTAAAAGCCCGGGCTTTATTTAGACACGGCGATTCATAGGTGTAAACGCAAAAAGCCCTGACTTTTATGTAGTATAAACAAGGTTATACATTGCGACCCGATCGAGCAAAAGTTGGCGCATGTCGCAGGTCATCAGTTTACTCAACTATTATCACTGCTGTCCACTAATTGTCAACCTGCAGAGAAGTACACGTAAGTTATTGTGTTGTAAGACCATTAACCCTTTCCTCTGTTGCGACTTGCGCCTACTTTTGCTAAATCGGGCACATATTTTATCAAACTGGTTGGATTGATTTAGTTCCTTAGCTCAGGGGGCAGCACCTGTAACGTTACAAAATCTCTCCAGTGAGTGGTGAGATTTTGTAACGTTACAAAATCTCTTACAAAAACATACAAAGTACAAATAAACTGGTGAAAACTGGCCAAACAGATGATTTCATTTTTGGTGGTTGTTTCATTCTATCTTTATTTGATTGATGGCATAAGTTCGATTCATAAACTACCCCACATGATGGTGTATTTGATCAGTCTAAGTTATGCCATCAGATTATAAGCAAATAGAGCACAAAAAGGCACAAGTTGCTGTTTAATACGACTGCTTGCATCGTGATAGACATTTTCGTACAGAGTTTAGTAAATATGATCAGTTTTACAGGGATTTAAAAGATACATGTATATTAATCTTAAGCACAGATATATCAAACAGCCAGTAAGTGCTGACTGCAGAAAATGCTTGCATCGTTAATTCATTCAAAATTAATTTCAGTAACCGATATAAACGCACTCACTCAATGGGGTAAATATTACTTGCATTCTATTCCATGAAAGTTACAAGGCAGAGCGTAATAAAAGGTGCCTCGCCACGTGCGAGTTTATCGCGCAAGTTGGCTCTCAACGGGCAACTCAACTGCGAACAATTGTTTATGTCATTGGTCCCAGCATAAGCCGTGAGGAACAAATAATGGTGAATTGCCCATTGTGAGCCAACTTTTTCGAGAAAACTCTCGTGTGGAGAGGTGCCTTTAGTCTGTGTAAACTCGCCTTCCAATGAGGAACCCGCCGAACTACGCCACGACGTGGCGCGTGTCAGTGTAAGACCCGGAAGTCCTATTTTCTAACAGTATTTCCATTTACTTCTTGCCCCAAAATAAACCACTCTCTTTGGTTCAATTTTGATTAAATTACACTGTCCTGTTTCACGTTCAAAGTTCTCCATATATCACTGCTTTGTTTCGTCATAAATGCCACAGGATGCCAATACTGACAACGTCTTTTGGGGAAATTTCCACGGAAAATTGTGTAGAAAAAATGTACACATGCTTTGACGACGTGACGTTAATAGCGAAAAAAGTGATTCGGGTCTTACATGTATACTGACTGCGCCACCTGCAGTCATGCGGGTTCCCCATTACATTTATTTGTTGTATTCATTGAAGACACACGCGATAATAAGGATAACCTAGATGTACCAGATCTACAGCTGGACCACGACGTTAGTGAAACATATTAATCCTTCTATAAGTCCGTTAAAGATAATGTATCACGACTTCATTGTTTACATTCAATATTTGTAAACATCGATGTTTACATTATGTTGTTTTAGACTTTTGGGACATGCCGACCCACCAAATTGGATCATTTCGGTATCAAAAAAATTTCTAGAGGGGCATGCCACCAAGAAATTACTCATAAGACAAAGAAAGACTGGATATAAACAAACAAAATATAAATAAACAATGATACCCGTGATACATTATCTTTAATACTGTAATTTATTGCACATAAATAAGAGATGAAATAATGGCTTTTTCAAAGTGTGGTATATAGGCCACTGCTGATTGACCATGCAGATTTATTGACTTCGTTCTTTGTTATACCACCAGGCCAGCAAAACGGAATCACAGTTAGTAAGTGTGTTAGCCACTGAGGGCAGGGGACATAATTTTCTAATGACGTAATTTTGGAATGACAGGCAATTGGTAATAATCAGAACAAGTCATAAGTACAACAAAATGGTTGCTTAAATTGAGGAGAATATACATGTATACTGAAATGTAAAACGAAATCATATCCTCAGTTGCTCAGATATATTCATTTAGTCGATCAATTTTGTACGATAACAAATGAAGCTATTCGACATAAGAAATATCTTTAAATTAATATTCATGCAAAAAGTTTTAAAAAAATACGCTTGACATATTTTGATTACAGCGAAGTCGGGAAACCAACGTGAGTAAACAAAGACCGTGTTGTAGAATTTAAAACTGATGCCTGAATTTTATCATTCCGTGTTAAAGGAGCCCGGTATTGCCACTTTTTCTCGACAGCTGGCGCCACAATTGCCGTGCGCGCCACTCTCCGACCCCGAGGACTAACTACATGTACGTTGTCGGCGAATGGACCCGATGTACTACGTACATTTTGTAATGTTTTTCGTGGTTCGTATTGCTGCTGCTGGGTGGCTCCCTCTACGTCGGCAGTCAAAATACCGGCTCTGACAAGCACATTTCACCCACTACATGTGTACATACCAAATGAAATGGTCCATGGACCATGTGCTCACTGGGTTGGACATAATAGTCTAATGACAGAGGGAGGTACATATCAGTTACGAGCAATCTGGGTCAAGACATTCCCAGGTAGGACTTTGATGATTTTTGGGTTATGCCACCTGGCGGCCATATTGGATGTCCGATCGGGCTGGAACTTCACATGCACATAAAGGTCATCTGCAGGGGGCCACATAGCACATTGGAGCACTTTGGGTTAAGGCGTTCCTGAGTTACAGTACTTTGATGGTTTTTGGGTTATGCCATGTGGTTGCCATGTATGAAGTCAAATCAGGCCGAAATTTGACATGCATATAAAGGTGGAGGTAAATATTAAATTTGAGCACTCTGCGGCCATACTGGATGTCCAATCGGGCCCGCCGAAACTTGGTCTTTTTAAGGTATCCCTCCAATGCATGTTTATGCAAGATATGAAGTCGCTCGGTGAAATAATGACTAACTGTGGCAGGTTCGTCACTTTGTCCAACTTTGACCTCTGTGACCTTGAAACGTAGGTCAAATCAAAAACCCGTTATATATGTTATGTATCCTTATTAGCTACACCTATGATAAAAATCTGGAGATGATCTAGTCATTAGTTCAGGAGTTATTGCACTTTTTGTGTTTTTGGTTTCCGCCACCTGGTGGCCAAACTGAGAGTCGAATGGAACCGAAACTTGGTGTCATGGGTCATCTGACCTAGGGGTATATATGTACCAAGTTTCAGACCAATAGCTAGCTCCAACGGTTACGAAACGTGCCCTGCTAACGGACGACGACGACAACGGACGACGGACGCTGCACCATCGTAATAGCTCACCCCAGTGAGCTAAAAATGATGCTCACTTGCCTCGTTTGTGTACAGTTGGCGATTTATAAATTCCAGTGGACAACAGGATCAATCAATTTTGAACATCTTTTCAGATTTAAGGAGATAATTCTGTTGTTGAATCAGTTATTGAAGCTATCGTCATTTATCAAACAAAAGAATGCTGTTACGAGAATCTTTCCTATTTCTATTACTGTGGACATTCCGAATGCTCAGCTAGATTTATGGACCTGGGGCCTGTTTCGAAAAATGACTTTAGGGCTAATGGTGGACCGTAGAAGCTAGAAGTTAACTATACTAAGGTTTGCTATTGTCTGTAGGGCAGTATACAAAAGCATAAAGTGGACATTAGAGTTAACGAGACTTTTTGAATACGGCCGGAAAATGCGTTAAGTTTAAATGGTACCATTAGCTTAAAGTCAGTTTATGAAACTGGCACCAGATATGGACGAACATGTCCGTCAAGCAGTTACACAAGTAGGTAGGCATACTAAGAACTTGTTTTTTAACGTACGTTATTTCTGTCCCGTTCTAATTCCAGTAAGCTTTTCATGTAAGTATTTCTTGAGGAAAGACACTCAATCAATGACAACTTGGTAGAATTCGTTGGTTTATGATCCACAAGCTGCAGGTTGGATCCCAAGCAAAACCTTAGACACATTAGGTCATGAGTTATTGCAAAAGATGAGTTGCATATTGCAAAATAATCACCAATATCCCAGTTTTAAAAATCTTAGATACTATTTCTTAGTAACAAAATATTTTGCAAAAATATTATTATGAGAAAAATGGTACTAAGATTTTCCTTGCAAAAAATTAGAAAAATCTTGCTTATATAAAAATATTGGTTTTTAGCTGGATATCAAACTGGAGGTGGATACCAAGGTAAATCTCCTTTCTTTTGCTAAAGAATATTATCCAAATCCAAAGAAAATACAATAAGATAAAACAATATGAACATTTTCACGGTCATGTAGGAAGACTCAGTAATGGATGTTGATGTTGATTCTGTGAAACTAACAATATTCAGATTCTTGGTGAGATTCACTTGGTGAGATTCATGCTCTGGGCTGTCATTGGTTCATCATTGCATTTTGCGGTGAACTGTGCAAGTGGTTGCTGCTTGGTGGGGAATATCTATAGTCGCAAGTTTGATTACACACAAGGCAGGTGTGAAAGGAATCCAAGTCCCCCTGGAACCCAAGTCCGGTCTTATTATTCAGCGAGGGATTATGATATATGGCTAGAGAGACCATGACCATTCGAATATAACCTTACAATAATTTGGCGGATCTGCATTCCTAGGACGCTGATTCCTGTCACACCTGTCACCCATCCACATACTGACCGCGCTCTGTGTTGCTTATCTCTAGCTCAGAGACCAACGCGCCAACCAATAGGCCATAAACGAAATCCTCTATGGGCGGCGGGTTAAGCCGTCCCATATATTATTAGCTGCCAGGGGGTCAATCGCGGCACGAGTGACTGCTGAGGTAATTAACGTTGAATACTATATTTTATTTGTTTTTAGCTGGAGGTGGAGGTAAGTCGATCCTCTTCTATTGATAAAGATGATTCTCCACTGCCAAATGTTAAAGGAGCCCGGTATTGCCACCTTTTCGCGACAGCCGGCGCCACCATCGCCGTGCGTGCCATTCTCCAACCCCAGAGCTAACTCCGTTGCGGCGAATGGACCCGATGTACCACATACATTGTAATTTGGTTTTTGGTAGTTCGTATTGCTGCCACTAGGTGGCTCCCTCTACGTCGGTCGTCAAAATACCAGTGCGAAATTTCACACCGTGCTCTTTAAGTCATATTAAACAGATTAAAGTTGGAACTGCCGTGCCAAACTGATTAAAATCCAGTTCCCCATTTGCATGCTGTGTTCTTATCCATACATACCAGTACTTCATATCACTACGGATGCAACTCTGATATTGTATTTTTCAACATGCTGTGTTGTATACTATAGGGCAGTTCAAAGTGGAATAAGCGGTGCATCTTTTTGAAATTTGTACACAGTCAATATAGAACACCCCGATCTGAATTAGCGCAAAAATTCATAAATTCGAAGCAAAGAAGGCGGAGCTACTGCTAGTCAAAAGGTGTGACTTTTTCGGACACCAATGTTAATAGATAATACAGATGCACGTGTTTCGTAAATGGAAATACACCGCTTTGATTTTTAGGGTACCAGTCTGGGACAATACGTAAGTTAGTTTTATAATGCCAGCCGGTTTCCCACTAGGCTACTCATTTGCACCTTAAAATGGATCAACGGCATACAATGTCCATCGTGAAAAACAGTGGCCCGAACTTATAAAGGGTGTTTTTCGCCTGTCTAACTTGGACTTAAGCCTAAACATTTGTAAGACAACTGTTAGACAAGTCTACCAAAACACTGGTGTTTATCGGAATTTTGAACAACGCAACGACATCGGTCTAGTCAAGTCCAACAGGTGATTAAACATGTATTCTAAAACATCTGTGTACTGTGAAATCAATGTTGTAATGGAAAATGCATTGGCCGGTTTTTTTGCACAGAGTGTTTGGGATGCGGTACAGAGTTTTCTTGGGTTGCACTAAAACGTGGATTCTAAACCACCTTGGTCACAGTGAGCCTTGTTTTCAATGGATAATGCATTAGCCTCGTTTTAACTACACCGGGCTTTGGTGTCGCAACCAAACCCGCCCACTTGTGTTTCTCGCTTCGAGCATTCAGAGAGGCAGTGCAAAGAATATGGGCGAGATGCATACTCACTGACCTATCCCAAGAATGTTTTGTATCATAAGCTACACATCCTGCGGAAAATCCGTTGAAGAAAGTGCCCTGCTGTCTCATTTCGGCTCCTGTCATGCCTGTAGCTTGTTGGGCCTAGCGCTGCACACCGATGTACACGATGTACATGTTGTTACACAGTGACGTCGCGTCATCGACGTATCGACGTAGCGTCATCCGCGAGCCGGATGCCGGGTCGGATTGACTCTGAACATCTCAAAATAGGCCTATTTGCAATCAAATCGCACTGAACTGAATAGGCCTATGAATGTTTTAGTGCCAGAGCGGTTTATGGAAAGGTGGTTTAGCTTTAGTTTGAGATGTTTTAGAATAGAAATTGAAGGGTGGAGCGTAAAACTGCGTTTTAGCTCCACCCTCGAGTGTTTGGGATACTCAACAGAGGTCCTCCGCCTCGGGTTCAATTCCTTAATCACCGATCCACTGCCTTTGTTGAGACGATTATATAATGAATTGTAAAGAGCATACCTCAGATTTCGCGTGGCATTCGTCATAATAGGCCTATTTGCTGTTGTGACTGGATGGATAGTACACCCTTTTAGTCAAAAGTAAATGGCCACCTAATTTTCCCGCATATTTCCTTGAATACTAGCCACGTTTTCTTTTCATACACAGATAATCTAGGGCCACTAGGACACTTTTTAAGACCATGAAACTTGAAATTATGAATGAATCACAAGCTTAGACAACTGCAAAACAAGCCCCCTGGCATGTTTTGCGATTCCTTTGTTATTCAGACACCGTTGTCTATCTTTGGACGGCAGGTTTAGACACATCTAAGCTAGACATCCTTCTGTAATCGCAGTTTAAGCTAGACGACTGATTTAGACTTGTCTTGGCGAGTTAGACTTGTNTTTCGCAGCCAATAATGGTGTAATATATAACGGGATTTGCTGCGTCTGAAATAGAATTCGGTACACGTGTATATTGAAAAAAAGATATTTGGGAGGTCTGTTACACCAAGACTAACAATATGAATTTCTTTATACTTGCGCCACGTAAAAATCGAATCTGTACCCAAACATGATGGTAATCTACATGTATAAAGCTTCTCTGAAATTCTTGATGCAAATTAATACAGGCATTTGATATTGTTCTGAATGGTTTATCGCCAAACGTTCCTCGAAACGCTATTTACAAACCGTCGGTGAAGAAATTGTCATGTATTTAATTGTACATTTCAGAGATACGAGGTGGCTACGGTAAGCATGTGCAGTAGTTTATAACGAGCGGAAATTTTACCTTTAATCATAAATTACAGTGCGTTTTTTAGAAGCCGCGGCACATAAAGGTTATTAAAAAACTAATGATGAAGTTAAACAAACCCTTCCATAATACATGTATTATTCGCGTGATGTAATATACTTGCAGTATGTGTTCATGATTCAGACCCCCTCTTTGGAATAATTCTTACACATCAATAATAATACGGCAAATAAGCAAGTTTTCACTTATCTCATTTCAGTCTATACTGGTAGGTATCTTTATAGTAGGCCTACATCTTTCATTTCGATGACATCTTCTGTTTTATCAAATGTGTCCGGCATGAATGGGAACAAAATAATCACACTCAATATTTGTGATCCGTCACTAAACACTCAGGACATGAATCTTACTAAGAATCTACATCCTAAGTAAGATAATTAAGTAAAATGTTTCTTACAGTATAAGATTCGTATAAGATTTTTTGTGGTAACAGTTTCTCTTTAAGATTCCTGTAACAAATGTCTAGTCTTACAAAATATCTTATAATAAAAATCTCCCTAAGAAAAATATACGAATCTTATACTCAACAGTTGTAAGACAATTTTAGCTAAGATACGTACATGTACATATACTAAGAAACATGGCATTCGCAGTAAGATTTATATCATGGGTATATAACTATAAATAAAAGGCACGTGCTGTCATTGAAATATTAACCGATATAGGCAAGTTTGAGATTTTTATGAAAATTCGCAGAAAAGGTGTTGTTGTTTGGCAACATAGGAATGCACATTCGTGTGTCATGTAGCTGCATTTTTTTGTTGTATGGCAATGGTTTCAGTAATCTACAGAAGACTGAAATATTTAACAATTTGATGTCCTTGTCTTCTTCAGGGTATTGTAAGTTGCACTTTGTTCATCTCTTACCATGAAGATTGCTGAGTGTAAGAACTCAAGAAAGGGAATTTCTGTGGAAAACAGCAAAGCAACCGTTTAATAGAAAATATTTCGCCAAAAATAGAATTAAAAAAGTGAATTAATTACATATTGGGCTGACAGAAGTAAATTAACCAAGATGCTCAGGTGGTTAATTTTCTTTCTTTTTTAAAAGGAATATCGTTACTATTCATTAGGATCTGTTCTCTGCTTCATCAATTTATACATGTAGCACTTTTAATTCACTGCTTTTTTTACATCTGTTTTCTTCAGTGACATTAGGGAAGAATGTTTTTGAAAATATGGGCGCTAAACCGGGATGCAAACCAGGAACGAAGGACTTTCAATCGCAATGCTTGGGTTTGTAAAGAATTTATGTCACACGTCAACTGAGACAATTTCGTACAAAATAGCTGTAGGCCTATGGACTATTAAATCCAGATACGAGTGAACAAAATGATCAACTTAAAGTATATTCAAATCATCCATTTCTATTTCAAATTCATCGTGAACTTACATGTACGTTTCTGCATAACGAATCCTCATATGTGAGCTGCTCTGGCAAAACCAGACGCTTCTCGCTCTTACCTTACCTTGGCAGGTTGAGACCAAATGTTTTTCAATTTCAGTATTATTATGAAATCTGACAGAATCTATTTCTT
The DNA here is from genome assembly GCA_002633025.1 of Notospermus geniculatus. NCBI lineage: Eukaryota > Metazoa > Nemertea > Pilidiophora > Heteronemertea > Lineidae > Notospermus > Notospermus geniculatus. The sequence continues at coordinate 23,277 of NMRB01002277.1, forward strand.
CCATTCTCTCCTGGTGTCATCTTAGTTCGTTTAGGCTCAACTTTTGAGCGACAAGCGTCTGCTTTTGCCAGAGCGGCTCACATATACATGTATGGTTTTATTTTAAACCATGTATGAGGAATCCACTGTTCCTCATATATGGTTTAAAGTAAAATTCGATCTACAAACAAATGGATTTTGTTGTTATTTTCAGTTTATGATATAGACGAACTTGCTAAATGGGGTAAGTTTTTGTATTTAGTCTATGTGACCAAGAGCCCTTAGTTTCACAGAATCGACGTTCTTTGCGAGCCAGCATGAAATTCCTTTCTGCTAAACATTCTCTTCTAAAAAAGCAGGACTTCTTAATTTCGAATTTATGTACTCACGAACTCAGAACAAAAATCAACTCTCAAGGCATGTCATGTTGCTACCTTTGTTGCTTCGCGTGTGGACTGTCCTGCTCTGTATTTAGGGAAGCATTGTTGGCCCAGGCATAGTCATGAATAAGCCCTGTAAAAAGAAAAAGGTTTTGATAACAAATTTTATTTTCTTAAACCAGGTAAAACAAAAGGAATTACAATCAGTAAGTGTATTTATTATGATTCTGAAACATCGATTTATTCCTTGGTACTGTTGATTTTTTATATTTTGAATTTTCAAGTAATGAAATAGTAAACAAGTCATAGAAAAAGCGAATGTTATATTTGGTGAAAGTCTATTCAGTATATTTGACACATGTAACTGAAGAAAATCAGCGGTCATTTGAAAAACTCATCTGTGTTGTGCAACTTTAAAAATGCACTTAACGTGTAGACAGCTAATGAGTAACAGCCAGTGGTGTGCATTCACTGTGTTGTTTGAAGATACGTCGTCTTGGGACGTGAACGAGAAAAACCTGGGCACATTAATCTCGCATTTTGAAAACCAACTTCATCCATATTTCCAGTGAAGTCAGGCAATCAGAGTAAGTAAATGATATTGCTTATCATTTCCCTCGCGACTGTCTTGGTCATGTATTTCCCAAAAGTCCTTAAGTATGTGTGGTTTTGGTTGATACCCATGGATGTCAGTTTACACAATACATATCTTGTTCAAAAACCATAGTTGTTCGTTGTTGTTGTTTTTTGTATTCTTAATGGTCTTAATTACATGTAGACAAAAGCACCATTGATTCTATACATCATCACGTGAAACTATTGCTTTCTCTTTTCTCTACAGTGACGTTTATGCGTAAGTAAACATACACGTATCTCTTGAAGGAAACTTAAAAGAATGTTAGATTTGGTTGTTCTTTTACATACGTGTTGGCTTGTTCGTCTTTTAATTTAAAGCAGTGACAACTAACAGACAGACAGACCATCCGGCAAATGGAGAGACGCACGCGCAGCATAAATTAAAGGCAAAATGTATGCACATACATGTAAGAAGTGAGAAGCTGAAAACCTGAGGATTTGCAATTCTTACTTACAGCGGACAATTTCCTTTGATGAAATCAGCAATCAACTTAATCAAAAACTATAATGCACTTGTTTATTTTCTATTCAGAGAGGGTCGGTGAGTTGAACATTTTATTGTCTACCCAAATTCCCACAAACCGAAGTTAAAACGATGTGAACAAATACTATAAATCTTAGACCTTAGCTGTCCACAATAAGATAATAGTAAGCAAAATCTTACTTGGATTTTTATACGATTTTCTCAGTAAGATATTCTGATAAGAAAAATCTTTAAAAATTTTACTTAATATTTTAAGTGATGTCCTTATATGAATCTTAGAAGAAACTATTATTAAGATTGTTCTTAATAATACTTTACTGAGAAATGTCTTAGTTACTTACTAAGAAAATTATAAGATCCTTCGTAAGATGTCCTGAGTTAGCAACACAAATTCTCGGAACAGCAGTAGAAACTCACCATGCTCGATGAGTAGGACGTGCACACTTATCAACTGGGCTCATATCCATAAACGTACTTAAGTCCAAGTGTGATACATGTATGAGTAGAAATGAAATAGGTAACACCGTCTGTGATACATGTACTTACCTTTTGTGTTGAACAAAGGATAAGTGACACACTTAGACTTAAGTAGTTTTATGAATATGGGCGCTAAATAACCGTTATGCTACATTACTATTATATTACATCGAGTAATTTACAAATATTATACAAAAGGGGTAAAGGAAGGCATCCTGACATGTCTGAGAACAGCAGACTGTGGTTCTAGTTGCTTCTTTCGCCACCATGCAAATGTGCGATGACGAATGAAGCGAACAAAAAGAACCACTGATTACCTCAGGATGGGAGGGAGGAACCTCAGGATGGGAGGGAGGAACCTCAGGATGGGAGGAAGGAACCTCAGGATGGGAGGGAGGAACCTCAGGATGGGAGGGAGGAACCTCAGGATGGGAGGGAGAAGACCAATAGACAAGTGGGACAACAGACTGTGACAAACCAGTTCAACATCGGTTTTTGAACAACGACATGATGACATTTCTTTTCTTCAGTTTTTTTCCCGATATATATGTTCGGCAGTCAATGTCCAGAGGGAACAACTCGAATTGGGGACTCGTGCCAAGGTAATTTTATCTCAAAAACAAAATAGCCTAACTCCAACATGCACTTCTCCACCATTCACAAACATGTTCAGTTCGATATTTATTGACAGTATATGCAAGGCACAATTCATTCGAGTAATTTTTCTCGTTTTTAACTCATTTTTTCAGTCTGATATGTTGTAACCTGAAACGCCTCCAATATGAAACTACTATACAAAAGAATTGTGCTTTCTTCAGGCTTTGCATCATACATGTAGCTGGACAAAATTTGTATCAAAAGCATTATTTTATGCTGGTCTGAATAGCTACTGGAAGACTACCATTTCAATGCTGTTATCTACTGCAAGCTAAAGCAAATCCATTTTATCTTCTAGAGAGTTACAAATTAGGAAGTTAGGAATTCAATGATTAAGCAAAAACAGTTAAGGGAATGCAATACACCCATATTTCGGGTCAGATATCATACCTCTATACTGATGGACCGCTTGCATTTCACTTTCAGTGACAGACTTTGATGACCTTAAGGAATGGGGTAAGTCTGCTCTCCACAACTTTTCCGAAAGAATAATTTGTCTCAGAATAGAATAATTTTCTGGCAAAAAGTGATTCAGTATTTTAAAACATTTGGATGTCGGTTATTGGTGTTCAGCTGTGCTTGAGATACATGTAATATAGCCTACTCATTATGGAAGAAGCAAATGCCGTAGGAAGCAAATAATTATCAGAAAGTTTTATGCTTATGTATATATGTACACTGTAGAGCTACTAATATCAGTACTAGATCATGTGCATGTACCTTTTTCAAGAAGAATTCTGAAACGCAGCGTTCGCGATGGCACTAGCTATGGATGTTGATTGTGCAGCATATAAATGTACTGTATATGTTCTATATACAAGTATAATGGGAAATACATGTAATACACATGATTATTTTGGAATGATCGACACTCCTATTTCTCTTTTTTATGTCAGGAAAGACCAACAACATACAATTTAGTAAGTGCGCAATTATCAGATACATATTCAATACTTAGTTCTTTTTATTTAGTCGCGTGCAACCCCGGTGCGACTCTCGACCTTTCAAATGCTAAATTTGGCGCCCAACATGGTTGATGGCATTTACAGATGCTCGAAAAGTGCCTGTAGTTGAAGGCATGGAAGTCTGAAGCAGTTGTGAGGATCCCAAGCATGCGGGGGAGTGTGTGTGTGTAATACTAATAGTGTCAGCGCGCCCCCTATAAACCGGGGCTGTTGGGAAGTTCCTTTTAGCTCAGTCGGTAGAGTGTTTGACTTTAGATCGAGAGGTCCCATGTCCGAAACCGGAGTGGGAACATCGGCTTTTTCAAATGCTACACAAACACGAAGTAGTCGAGAAGACTATTGGGATACCCTAAAAAATGTTTGCATATTTACTGGTAATGAAAACTAATACTTCATTTCAGTCAAAAGCAGCAATGGCAGTGAGTACATACATGTCCCTTTCGGCATTTTACGTAATCTCAGATCGCTTTACAATAAAAAATAAAAAATAAAACCAAAAAAATCATGGCATTCAGGATGGTAATTTCATATGTATCATTTTGCAAATTTGTAGGTAGGCTGTGACGCCAACGCTCAGCCAAAATATCAGAGTGATACTCACGACTTAAATCTAAATTACATTGCTATGAAAATGATTTACTCGCCTAGAGCACGAGAGGAAATAAAAAAGATGACAGAATACCCGTATAAGCTACATTGAATACACCTATCATAGGCCCACATACACGAACATGTATGCGTAAATTCATAGATACAACCTGATGATGGTACTAGCAATTTTGAAATTCGTCTGGAAATCTTAATGCATTAATACGGTACCTGCTTAATATTTCAGTATCTATGAGTAAGTATTGACACAACTTTGGAAACAAAATGGAATGGGAAAACAGTAAAGAAGAAGTGTGGATACATTATTGTGATATTGTAAAATGTGTTAAAATGTCGAGTGTGAAGTAATCATGGTCTGTATTTAAGCTTGTGGAGGAAGGGTGGGCAAAAGATGCCACATATACAGAAACAAAATGGAATGGAAAATTGTGGACAGTATTGGCAAATGTGATAAAAAAGTCGAACGTGTTTTATCGTGGTCTGTACTTTAACCTGTTGTGAGGAAGTGTGGGCAAAAGATGCCACAAATACCACAACTAATGGTCAGAAAAATTCGTCTCAAATCTATCGAAATAAATGACCTGTATTAACTAAATAACCATCCAGCTGACATAGATTCTGCTGTCTTTCTCTAGAAACCACTTCAAGCAGTAAGTTTGATTTTTAATTACCCTCTATGGTTCTTTATACATGTACAATGTATCTTACGCAAGTGATAGCAAAAAGAACTGAACGCAGATTCTTAACGAATAACAACAGGCGCGGATCCAGAGGGGGGGGCCGAGGGGGCCGCCCCCCCCCCCATTTTTGGAACACCAACAAAAAATGGGTCACTAACTCCGAAAAAATGAGCAAATAGATGTCGTGAGGAAATCATGCCCCCAGATGCTTGGAAATCGCATCTAAGTGCATCTGGAATTCAAAATTTTCCCAGACCCCCCGTTGTGGCTCCGCGCCTTGCGACTCTACTCCGTCAGCCTGTGGCTGATGGTGACCGGCCCCCCGTATTCCAAAATCCTGGATCCGCCCCTGAACAAGAGGTCTGAATAGTGGTCAATGTCAGTGGTAGGTTGCGGAAAGCGTTTCCCAAACCAAACCAAAAACGGTTCGTCGAGCAGTGCATTGGAGATAGTGTATTCAGTATTACAAGTGAACTATGATACCGTCCAACCTCATGATAGACATCAGGCCCGTAGCTAGCATAGGGACAAGGGGGCACCCCCAGGCAAATTGTGAAAAAAAATTCAGCAAAATCAAATGGGATAAAAGAACGTTTTGTTCGTGTCTCAGATGCAGGAACTTGACCTCAAATCGCATCTCAGAACTTCTAATTTTCAGAATATTTCTGGTGATGTCCGCTTCGTCGCCGAAGGCGAAGCCCACGTCCGTTGACCTCATCTGCTTAAAATTCCCCCAAGCAAAAAAAGCTAGCTACGGACTTGGACATGCATTTTATATGGCAAAAATATCAGCCTACATTAGTTAGATATGTTGTCCAGTCTAAAAAAATATTCATTGAGCAAATAGACACTTTCAAAGTACACCCAACTGCAACAGACACAAAATTGCATTCACCTTACTCTACACTAGGACAACTATCAATGAGGATGTTCAGCCATTACTTCCGTGGTGGGTGCCCGCCTGGAACAACGGCTTCCGGCAGTGGATGTCAAGGTTAGTACGTTTTATATAGAATCTGAATCATTGATTCACAAGGTGACCCTTATTTTCAACACTGTCTGGCATGTCTGTGTCTGTCTGCAAATATTTTCAGCTATATTTCAGTTGCTGAAGGAGCAACAGGTTTGAAATTTGGCATGCAGTCATATTCTAGTATGGTTGTTTTATTTGTGTGAGATTTTTCCAACAGAAATCCTGTGAATTTTTTTACATAGGTTTTTTGGGTAGATTTTTGAGGGTATATCGGTTTCTGAACGATAAAATCCTTAGAAGGTGGCAAAATATGATGTCGGTTTTTAGTTTTCCTAACAATTTTGCCTTTCTGAGGTGAGTTGGTGAAATGGCTGAAGTTGACGTTGACGTGGAATTATATAGGCAGATTTCAAGGTTATACTGCAATGGGGTCTATTATATTTGGCGCCCAGGGCTATTACCTTATTCGCGGTGAGTGAGTGAAGCGGTTCGCTCTTGAATGTACGCAGTGCGCAGGTAGTAGATCTATATATACCGGTATATTGCGTAATGTTATTGCGCTAACTATGCTGCTATCTCCCCGGGGCTATCTCCCGTGAATAGGACTGTTTCACTGGTTGTTGTGTATACCCCATCATGTGTGTTTATACATGTACATGTAGGCTATGCCAATACACGGCTGCTGAAGTTTGGGGGAGTGAGGCCGAGTGCCACTCCTGAAGTCACCTTGTGAATCCTGTCGCCGCCAGGCTTGTAACTGAACTGAATTCATTATGTTTTCTTTATTATATTTGAATAGCATAACTTATATTGAACCAAATATACAAATGAACATGTACAATGCCATTTTGATCAGTCAAAGTTATGACATTAAATAAAATAGACAGCTATAATTGTATAAACCGGCTTGAGATGAGTTCTAATGCTTGTATTCTGAGGGAATATACGTTTCACATTCCTTGGCAACAACGTTTTGTAAAGTGAGACAAACGTCACTTTGAAGAGCTGTAAGAGATCAAACCAAACAGGTAGTACAAGCCACAGAACCAGCGGTGACTGCAGAAATTAATGGTAAAATATTTAATGTGTTCAAAACGAATTTCAGTAAACGATGTCCAAAGCCTTATTAGTTGGGGTAATTATTATTTGCATATACATGTACTCATCTAGTATTCTTATGAAAAATGCCTAAGTGTTGCCAATCTGGCTGCTCAATTTATTTGTGTACAATGAAATCAATCACGTCTATAGACCTTTCCAACAAAGAGGTGGTCTACCAGTTCTCCCCCATAAAGTCGTGGCCAATCATTGTCCAAGCATGATAAAACAAACGCATCCTGCCCTCAGACAATATTTTACCTAAACTTTTGTGGCCATGACCTGCGTGACCAGCTTTAGTACCATTCTTTGGCCGCTGGCATGCAAACTTTAGGGGCCGTATGCATAAAACATCTCAAGTGTAAAATTTCCCTTAAACTATTGTTCCAAACAAAAGATAAGGGAAATTTTACACTTAAGATGTTTTATGCATACGCCCCCTAACGTTTTATGGCAAGAACTATTAGACCGCCATCTTTGTTGGAAAGGTCTATTCCATGAAATACATGTAAGGTTGAGCAGTAGTCTGCGTGAATTCGCTTCCCAATACATGATATCTCAAATCATAGAAAACAATGGCACAAGAAGACGCATGTCCATCTGTGACCGCGTTGTACAAAGGAAAAACTTGAGGTAAAAACTTCTTTTGAAGCCTCTTGTATATTTCGCATATTTTGAAAGTAAGGACAACGCCTAGGCTATATTATGCAGATTTATTGATATTGCTCTTTGTATCACCTCTAGGCTCCACAATAGGGATCGACTTTCGTAAGTATTCTATCCACTGAAATTACATCATTAAAGGGAGACATGCGAAAAATATTGCCCGGCGGGCACAAGTTGTCTGAGTTGTAGCGCCGTCTGTTAATACACGGTGACACTACGCTATATCACAGGCCCCTGTAGAGCTATTAGTGAGCTTAGAACACGTATCTAACCAAAAAACACTAGTTTGTAAAAAAACACACCCCGAGCTCACGAATTTTTATGAGCTCGTGGTGTGTTTTTAGATACGTGTTGTGTTTTTAGATACGTTTGGTTAGAAAAGTGTTCGAAACTCACTGATAGCTCTACAGGCGCCTGTGATATAGCGTAGTGTCACCGTGTATTAACAGACCGCGCTACAACTCAGACAACTTGTGCCCGCCGGGCAATATTTTTCGCATGTCTCCCTTTAATAGACAACCTAAGACCAAACTAATAAACAACTTCTAAAATGAAGACGAATATTTAAACTACATTGTACAGTCTTATCCTTAGATTTTATCATTCAGTCTATCAAGTTGGTCACGATACAAAGCAGCGCTGGACGCTGTTTGACCTCTATGACCCGATCTGGGAAAACCCGGCAAAAATCTCTGAGAAGGAAACAGCAATGATTACACCGCAAAGGCTGAAATCAACTAAGCTGTTCTGTAACAAAGAGAGACTAGTTTGATTGACTGAATGTTTATTTACAAAACATGAATAAAGCTACGTTTAGCTGACACGTGGAATGCGGATTGCGGAACACGGAAGCGGAAAATGCAATGCATTTTCGTATACAACATATCGTTCCGCCGGGGATTCTGCATCCCTATACCGCATTCCGGATGTCTGGTAAACGCAGCTTTACAATACAACGTACAAAAGGGCCGAAGCCCAAAGGCATTGTTGGCCCTAAATAGATCTCTCCATACATGTACGCACACAGATGTTGGTGACCTCAGATATGCAAAAAATTTAAAAAAATCAAACAAATTGAAAGTTGGTCGAACATGGCAGCAACTCGACCTGAGACACCTTATCCGATGGCGATGCCCCAAAACCGAGGCCCGCCAGCCCCAGACGCCCGAAAAGGTATCATGAGTATACATGATGTAACTCAGTGATGAGTTCATTATCTAAGCCGGTAGTCAGGACCCTTGTCACTGTCTGGAAACTAGAAGAACAGTACTTGTGTTGGCTTTGACAGACTTGGTCACAAACTCTTGAATTCTTTATGGAAATTGTGTATGCATTACCGATTCGTGTTTTGACTACAGACAAGTTGCAAGGCGGCGGAGGTAAGTACATCCTGACATTGTTTTGAATTTTGAAATTCGTGACTGAACATAACAACTCCATATCAGCCACAGACTTAATTCATTTCCTTCATGGGCAGTTGTCGAATGATCCATTCTTGAGGAGTAAGCGATTACCTACAATAAATATTGTACAAAATCAGATCCTTAAAATAAATCATTCAGTTTTTGAAACCACATTTTAGCTTACTATTGCTTCACTTCATTAGCTAACAATTTCAGAATGGTGTTACAATAGGAGCCTGAGGCATTTGTATTAATTTGCACATCCACAGTGCTAAGCTACATGTAGGGTACATGTACAATCATGGACATTAGTTTATCTACACCTGATACTTTGAATATTTCAAGTATTTGTGGGCCGATTTTAACACGGTTTGTTCAATATGAAAGTACATCTTGTTGGTCATATTTCTGCATCAAAATTTTGAAAATTTGGAACTATCGTAATTACGTAATATCTCACCAGAAAAAATCCTAAAAAATCAACATTTTTATTACGTGACTTTTTTGTGACTTTTGTTTGCAGCTTTGATAGAGTGGAACGTTCTAAGTACCATGGACTTTGTTTCATCAAAATCTGTTGAGTGGTTGCTGAGATATTTGAGATTATCAAAATTTCGATAATTTGAGATTTTTCAATTTTTCGCAAAATTTTGATATGAGTAGAGAGAGCTCACCTAAAAACCACGAAGTATGAAGTTTTGGAACGTTTAGCCGAAACTGGTTAGAAGTTAAGCATGTTTTTCAAAATATCAACATTTTGATACTTTGAAAAATACGCAATATTTCTGCCCAGTTAAGGCAAAAAGTTCCAAAATTTTGTAAATCTATATTCTGAGGTTAGCTTTATCTAATGGCACCACAATTTCCTACAAAACACGAAAATCTCAAAATATCAAAATTTTGATAATCTGAAATATCTCAGCAACCACTCAACATATTTTGATCAAACAAAGCACAAAATCCTTAGAAAATTCCACTCGATCACATCTGCAATAAAAATCACAAAAATATTACGTAATAAAAAGTTTGATTTTAGTGTTTTTTTCTGATGAGCTGTTACATAATTACGATATTTTCAAATTTCCAAAATTTTGATGCAGAAATATGACCAACAAGATATATTTTCATATGCAACAAACCGTGTTAAAATTGGCTCAGTAGTATTTGAAATATTCAAAGTATCAGGTGTAGATAAACTAATGTCCATGACTATACATGTACACCCCTCCGCATTAATTTATCTACACCTCATTTTTTTGAATATCTTGTGAACAAATTGACCGAATTTGATCGGGTTTGTGTTATATGAAATTTCAATGCCTTGGCCAAATAATTACAGCGGTTTTGAGTGATTGCTTTTACGACAACATTATGTAATCAGCTGTCAAAAAAAGGCTGCAAAATCAACATTTTTTATTTTGCGTGAAAATCTTCTGATTTCTGCAATACATTTTGAAAACACTCACAAGAAATAGTCCTGTTAAAGTTCCATTCGAGAAATCATAACAGTTTTTGAGAAAAAAGGTTTTTCCCCAGAAGCTTTGCCGTGACCTGATTGCAATGGTTGACACAGCCCCTGTTCAGACTACCACCACCTCATGAATAATAATTTTTTCGTCACGAAACCGTAACATGTGACCAGTGGATCATGTTAATAATTGAGTTACGTGACCAAATTAAGCAGATGACGCGTAGGTTTATGAATGAAAACTCAATTCTTTATGTGAACAATGGTCAATTGAAATACCCGAGTTCAAGTAAACAGGCCAATAATAGGCCTCAAGCCCAATAGGCCTTAGGTCAGTCATTCACATATTACGCCTACATCCAACCTCGCCAGAGGAACAATGAAAGAATGGACGAATCGGAAAAGTTACTCGGGCGATCACAACATTTTCTCGGACGAGGTATAAGCCAATTGACTATGAATAAGGACTTTAAAAA
>NMRB01002277.1:71664-108643 GCA_002633025.1 Notospermus geniculatus
TTTCGGCAAAATCAAATGGGATAAAAGATCATTATTGTTCTTGTCTCAGAGTGCAGGGGCCGTATGCATAAAAAATCTTAAGTGTGAAACTTCCCTTAAAGTATTGTTCCAAACAATAGTTTAAGGGAAATTTTACACTTAAGATGTTTTGTGCATACGGCGCCAGGAACTTGACCTCAAATCACATATCAGAGCTTCTAAGTTTCAAAATCCCCAAACCCCCGCCAAACCGGACCCTGAATTAGGCGCCGCAGGCGAAGCCTACGTCCGTTGAGCTCATCTGCTTAAAATGCCCCCAGCGAAAAAAATGCTAGCTACGGCCCTGCTATAGCTAATATTTTGCGCCCCTCTCTCGATTCATTAACTATCACTGATACACGGAAGACCCCTGCCGCTTGCGGCTGCAGTTTAACTCATAATTCATGAGAAAGCTTGCGGTATATAAACGGAAATTAAACTAGCTAAACACCGCGGGTTAACGGTTGACCGCATGCTATCAATAATCAAGAGAACTTGTTCAGAATTTTAATTGACGTGATTTCGAAACACGGTCCCCTGGGCAAAGATACTAAGCTAATAAACTTGTCTATCTTGACCCCCTAGAGGTATCGTATTAAACAGGAATGTCTGATAGACATGGAAATTTAATTTGCTCGGCCTTAATTTCAGTTTTCTTTCTAAATTTTCTACGCGATGGGTATATAAGTGATGTTTTGGAATCGATCTGATGGCTCTGGTTCCTAAAGCTTGAGTCACCTGTCTAATTTTTGATCAAAGTTCGGAATATGTCACTTCTGTTTTTCAGAAAGAAATCCGCGTAGTCAGTCCCTGGGTTGGAGAATGGTGCGGTGGCGCCGGCTGTCGAGAAAAAGTGGCAATACCGTGGTCCTTTAATTTGGGCTCAAATTACGTTCCATTCGAAACAAGATGACATATACACGTAGCCAATGAAAAACGCGTTGATTTGTTGAAAAAACATTGATTGCTATTTTGTTGAATGAAAGCGACCAATCAACATGCTTTTCGGTTGTTCACGTGATAAAAGACGACTGGCGCTACATATCTCAAAATTTAGTCCTAATGTAATATCGTGAACCAATCTATTTGAGATGATATAGAAAAGTCCCGTCCTACATAATATTATTTAATCTCTACTTCCTAGTACCGGTATAACTTACAAGGTGTACAACACTGTCATTGTCTCTTGTCTGTGTGTAGGGATGAGCCAGTTAACCTATTATTAACTCATTATGGAGAAGCTCTGGGGCCCTTTCCGGATGATGCACCTGACGTCTTTGTCATTTCGGCTTAGGGCAATAACGGCAACTGTCTCCGTAAAAAGCTTTGATCAATGGGCAACATCATAAAACAGGGGGAGGGAGTCCCTTAATTAACTAAGTGTAGAATTAGAGACTTAAGGCACTATATCACAAGCATCCGTTGTATTGGCAACCCTTACTTGGTCCATTTGCTGTGGAAGGGGATTCTGACGATGTTATCTATAGGTAATGACAGCCCTTGGTGAAATACTTTCAAATTTTTAAACGGTTCGTTTGGTTTGTTGTCATCCACCCGTGGATGTAATCTCGGCAACACTTTGTGGGTATCTTTGATTATAACAGGCATGCGCAGAACTGGTGGTCCTAAAACGAGGTTATTAAAGAACAACAGTCTCCGAGGTTAGACTATGCACACGCGACTGGGAAGTAGAATAAGTGAGAGAAGCCAAAAATGTCCAAGATGCAACATATATGTTGGTGGTTTTTTTTCATTTTAATGGCTATGTTTTCTTTCGTTTTTAGTTAATTGGCCTTGAAAAACTCGGTACTGAACTATTTTTATGTTCCCACAGTCACAAATGCAAAAATAGCAGACCTACCTACACAAAGCAACTGATCAGGTGCAGCGTAGGCTGAAAACACAAACCCTGAACTCGCCAATTGTTTACAACAGGTTTATACACTCTCGAACCCAGCGCGAGGATACTCTCGAAGCGTGCAGATAGATAACAATGGCTCTGACGTCCGTTGGAGAGTTTAATGTAATCAGAGAACAGTCTCTGTGTACTCAGTTTGTTTGGCGATGAGTTTACATTTACATTAGGAACGGAAATCGATTTCAGTATTTTATATTAGTGAGTCTTCGAAACTTTGGCTATGATTCAGCTGCATGTATTGTTCGAGTAGGTTTTAACTTGTTATCAGAGAGTTTTGGCAATGCCAACGTGAACGCCAATCCCTTTTGTTCGATGCCGCGAGAAAAGCTGCACCAAACTAAAAACGTTCGCATTGGCGAATCAGAAAGAAGACTTTTCCCTTGTCCCATAAATGGGTGATACAGAGACCCAAAAGGCAGCTAGCTATTAGGCTCATGTCAATGCGGTCAATTCATCACAGGTGGCGCTAGCAACTGACAGCCTACGGCTTTTGGCTCAAATGTTGATGTTTAGTGTATTTTACTTGCAATACATGTCAGAGTTAGATTCTCATGCCAACCGATCGGTGTAATGAGCACCTCAAAATCGCTATGAAGAGTCTATCTGTAGGGTACCTTTATAGGACCACGGTATTGCCACTTTTTCTCGACAGCCAGCGCCACCGCGCCACTCTCCAACCTGAGGGACTAATTACGTTGTCGGCGAATTGACCCGATTTACTACGTACATTTTGTAATGCATTTTTGTAGTGCGTCTTACTGCCGCTAGGTGGCTCCCTCTATGTCGGCAGTCAAAAAACGCATTTGAGATTAAATACCGTGCTTCTTTAATACATGGACCTGTAGTCCTACACGAGTATGAAAGGTACCTTACAAGGAGATCAAATACTGACTTAGTGGCAGTTCACGTTCGATGGTCAGTCTGCAGTATAATTTTACGAACGTGTACGTATTGATAACCACAGATAAGTCCTAGCTATCTTTGTTTTAGAGGATGAGTGATTGGGCTGCAGGCGCCGGTTAGGATGCCCTGGGGCACAGATAACGTGTCCTTGGAGGTCGATAGTGCGGGTCTAAATAATTGAATGTCAGAAGATCGAAACTCAGCAATAACTTTAAGACCGAAGCTAATTTGTTTAGATTGGTGCTGAAGGGTCATTTTCAATCTTCGCATCGATTCACATTTCGCTCCATTTTGTCATATTATTGGCGTTTTATGTGTGATATCATTTTCGTTTGGTCGAGTAGTTCATTGTCTGCAAAGCGGAAAACGCTCTTCGATCTATTTGCAATTTATAGGTTTCCTAATAATGATGTGTCTGATTTTTTATAGCACTTTTTCACAACAATCTCAAAAGCGCTTCATGTAACCCAGTACCGGGGAACTCAAGGAGCAGCTGCTTTGCCTGAGCCTTTCAGATCAGTTTAGTTTAATAGTTGCGAGGGGACTGTGAGTCGAACCGGCGGCTTCTTGACATAATAGAGCAGTCAGCCGCGCTTATCGCCAAAAGACGGCAGCACAGTTCTAGCGGACCAATACAATAGAAAATTCTCCTGATTGGAGCTCAATCAACCATGAATGGTCCGGGAGGCATGGAATTGGACCGTACTAACAACACCTATTGGTCAACTGACTGATCACTACGCCATCTAATTTTTAGCTCACCGGGGTGAGATGTAAATGTCGTGGTGCAGCGTCCGTCGTCCGTCGTCGTTGTCGTCATTCAAATATGGCCGCCAGTCGTCCATCTTGAAAAGTGTACTTATGCTCAAATCTCATAAACAATACCACAAAGGATGTTCTAACCTGGTATGATGTTTCTCTGGAACATGCTGACTTGTTGTTCGTTCTTCTTCTACGTACATTCACCCAGGTGAGCACATGGTCCATAGACCATTTCATTCCTAGGTTTTATTGTAAAGGATTTATCCATCGCAACCTGAAAAGACGATGCTGTCCCCCACGTACGCGGATAACGGCTAGGTCTAATGGGGTCCATTAAGTTTATTATTCGTATTGAGATTTTGAGCCCGTGTTGTGCCTTCCAGCAGACTAATCGATGTTCAGAATAGTGGCGTGATGAGGAATTCACCTTGTGACATGTTCTTGCAAAATTTCTGAAATCAGTGCATGTGTCGACTTGAGTTTCGCCTCAGAGGTTCGGATGTGAAAGAAAAGAATGTCCCTAGGAAAAGCTGCCCAGGGAAGAAAAGATCTAGTAACTCCGTATTTGGCACAATCGCAGCTCTTAGCGGACACCTCTGCAGGAGGACACCTCTCTATTAAGGACACCAAAGTTCAGTCCCAAACTGGTCATTTCTATTCTTTTTGACCTCTGTAAATCAGGACACCTCTAAATTAAGGACGCCATCTACCAGTCGCGAAGGTGTCCTTAATAAAGAGGTTCCACTATTCTAAATCTTGCTTGCGTCGTCTGCTCAACATGCCAGAAACAAAAACGCACCTACCGGGATATGGGGACCCATAGCTATGGGCAGTGTTTTCCGCCAAAAAGAGACAATCGCAGGGGGATTATTCGAAGAGGGATATTCACAGATGGATCTTCAAAGAGGGAATATTTCTATACCCCCGGTATTGTTGCCATTAGACATCCACAGAGGGGTCTTCGAAGAGGGGATATCCTTCTTCGAATAGTCCCTCTGCGATGATACCTTTTTTGGCGGAAAATACCGCCCATATATAGCGTCTCGATGACAGCCAACATCACTACCAAGCAACAAGTGGCATCTGCGGTGCACCATCACCGCTTGCCGTCCGCTGAACTACCCACCATAGCTATCGGCTTCCTTCACCCCTTCATTTTACCATATCAAAGACACATCCATCATCCATTAATTGGGGCCTGAATTTTGTTGAACATGAACGCGACAGGAAGATTTATGGGTGGCGAGTTATCAACAGATATATCAGAAAGTCCAATGAGTGGTTCGAAGAGGGACGCTCTTCCGAGTGCAAACCGGCGGCGCCGAATATCATAATCGATAGGAGGCTATCAACCATTCGCTGGAGCGAACTTTGACCTATATTTTGGAGTCCGTTTAAAATTGATGGCGGTGATGTACTGCCATATATGTATGTAGTCATATTGCATGCAGGATTGAAATTTCTGGAATATTTACAACGTCTATACTTAGAATTATAGATGGGCCATTAATTTTTGTAAAAAAAATATCACGGTAGCTGCACGTTTAGTCCATCTATTTCATTTTGTCAGCACACTTAACACTGTCTCATGCTTAGTTGGTCATTTTGATGTACAGTGATGTACAGGCACGAAGCCTAAATGTACAGTCACCAATTACTAACTGTATAGTGACGAATTGCTAACTTAGGGCGAGGTAGTACCGTGTATTAGAAAGGATTCTGGCGACATAGCTCTTTTTAGAGTCCATGCATTTGGTTTGGGTCGGTGGGGTAGGGTTGGGCGCTGAGGTGAGGTGGGAAATCTGAAAAAATAGGAGTAGGCCTACGTCTTGCCAAAATAGATTTCAAAGGATAAATTCTGTAAAAATTATTGACGCTGAATTTTTTCCTGCTCAAAGGACTCATCTGAAAACTCAACTGACAGTCCTTACCGAAGTAGAGGGGGTTTAGACGGTTCAACATTTGTTGAAAGGTGTTGAACTTTGTTGAAACCTGTTGAACCGTCTAAACCCCCTTTCAACACCTTTCAACACGGTCTTTCAACAGCTTCCAACATGTTGCCAGAAATAGGAACATGAAGCTATTTTGGCAACTTGTTGAAAGCTGTTGAAAGACCCTGTTGAAGGTGTTGAAAGGGGGTTTAGACGGTTTAACAGCTTTCAACGACCTTCAAAAACTTTCAACTTTCAACACCTTTCGATAAGTTGAATCGTGTAAACCCCCCTTAAAGGCAAATGGATATGTTGATATCCTTCTCTAAGGAGAAAAGGGCTTTGGTGGGTTAAAACGTTGAATATTCCGACCTGTTTGACTCCGTTCTCGCTGTAGGCAACATTTACGTCATCCCTCTCTAAAATATCGATCGAAGTTAGCTTCCGAAACAGGTGTCTCCTCTCCAACAGCACGCGGTTATTCACCCTCACGAATCGAGATAATCTACGCTCATAAAAAGAACACAAGGAAACACTAACAGTAATTGTAGCAATCATGACAATGCGCAGGATCTGCCGAGTTGGGGCATTACCGCGAGATCTCTGCCATTAACAAGGATCAGCATGGTATTTGAGGGACTGGCCAGCTCCAATTTGTTAATCAGACCATCGGTCCGGTGTACAGGGTGTTTTATAAACGACAGCTAATAGTCAGGGCGTATCAACTTTGGCAGAATATCAGTCACTGTTATCATACGTTTTTTTCGGGAAATTCAGGTTTAGGCCCTATTGGTTTTTTAGCATAATGAAAAATTTTCGTGATTAAAGCCCTAGTCACATATCCACTCCGGGGCCCGTACGGCGAGTAAAAACAGACATTTTGGCCCATATCTACGGTGCCCAGTTTGATCCAGTCTAATTTCCGCTTATCCATTCAGGCGATTTCGGCATAATTCATCTTAGATCCGTGTTCCAGTCTCTAAAATCCACTGCAAGCCGCTGGGTGGGGAAAATCGTACGGGGCCCGGTGGATTTGTGACCTAGGCTTTAATGAGCGCTAGGATTGTCTAAGGTACATGTACATGTAGCCTGCCCCCTGACGAATGTAAATTATCTAGTTTCCTTAATAATGATGTAAATGTCAGGGTGTATACAAATTCCCAACACAGTTTCGAGCCGCTTCCCTTACCGGTGCACTACGAAACTGCTTCCGTTCACGTGATTCTCAGAAGATGACCAATAGGTGTCGCTAGTGCGTGTTAGAATCGGCGCCCAACTAGCTAGCCAATCAGTGATCCGCTTTCAGGACCACTTCGGGGCCATAACGACCGATGATCATTGTGACTTGTGCGTCTCAAGTGCTTGGACCACTGCATTGAGAGTCATATGGGGGTAGTGCCTCCAGGAATCGAACCCGTGTCCTTTCCGACAAGAGTCTGACACTCCTGCAACTGCTGCACTGCAGACCACTCTGAAACATACCATATTCTCTTCCATTTGGCCGAGCGGACCATTTTGCTCGAGTGATTTCACGTACAGAAAAAAATCATAATTAGAACGCAACCATGATTTGCTCAAAGGACAGTAAATGGCATCGTTCTGGGGTCATCTACAGTCTAACGGAACATTTTCCTCAGCGAGATTCCGTCATCTTAATTCATTTTTCCAATTTATTGCCAAGCATTTCTGGTTGATCCCTTCATTTTCATTCTATTTCCGATGCCTCCATCTCAACAAGTGCACCGAGCGCCCGATAATTAGCCCAAATCACGCAATATCTGTGATGAAATCGCCAATAATTACAATCCCATTGATATTCCGTGCATCGCTGATGCGGCGTCAAACTGGATGCAGCTTCAAAGCGGCAAAAAAGAATGCATATAAAAATTAAATTAATGTACCATCAGCTTCAAAGAAGAACATCATTAGATTGAGTTAGGATGAAATGTGTCGGAATCAGTCTATCATTGATGAGCAGTTATTGAAGATGATTCGCCGCTTGGGAGAATAAGAAAGTGTTATTGTCTGTTTCAGCGTTTTTCTAAATCTTTTACTGCGGAAGGAAAATTTTGTCGGAAATGAAAAAATAGGGAGGTTTAGGAATCAAATGATAAACGTAAACTTTACGACAACGTTATCTTTCATACTACTCATTAACCAGAATTTATACTGCATTTTCAGTACAAAAAAAGTTGTCGTTAATGTTTACGTTTATCGTTTTATTTCTAAACCTCCCTATTGTAAAGCTTGAACCTGAAACCTATCACATAGGTACTCGTTGGAAAGCTCTCAGTGAGCGCGTTCCAATGAATACCTGTGTGCCAGTATTAGTGAGCTTGTTCCAATGAATACCTGTGTGCCAGTATTTTTGTAAGATTTTAAGATTTCGTACGTTCATTAGTGTTTGTGAATATGAGACTTGCAATGAACGGTTCAAATATGTAGAACATTTCCATCACTATGAGAATCGATTTCTGGATCGCTGGCCTAACTGACCTGTTCCGAAAACGCACAATAAATACGACCAACGTTTCACTGTAATGCAAAGTACCACTTAAACACACGGTACATGTATACTTCCCTTGGTTTATGAGGCGCAACAGGTTGTGCGAGTGCTCGCTTCCGACGTCACCGCAAACTGCACACTTTCCACTGACGTAGAACGCTTGATAACTGCAGAGTGCACACAGTGCGGTGACGTAGAACACACGATAACCTCCGGACGCTTCCCTGCGGATCCAGTTACACGGATCGATTCTCAATGGAATAACACCTGTCTCTGAATAATATTTACAACAAATGTCCTTACCTACTTAAAATCACTTGATGCCGCCAAACGCGTACTATCTGTAATTGCCCCAAACGAGTGAAACTCACTACGAGAGCTTTTATAACGTTGATCAATATTTTCACTCATTCGAGGTGCGCGTTGATCAGCAAACTTCACCACATCCGAGAGTAAGGCAGTACAGCAGGAAATCTCCATCGCCGCTTAGAGACTTGACGAAGTCGAATCGACGTCACTGCCTCGCCGCCTAGCCTTACCGAGGACAATAGTGAATCAACTGTCATTGCGGATTCCACACCGATACGGCAAATTCCAATGTGACCATGGTAAATCTATCATTTTGGGAGATTGACTTGTTTTAACTCTTTGTAAACTCTTTTTTGTTCGGACGTATAACGTTTACAAACGTGCACGCACTGTTCCATAAACTTTATCAGGAAGTTTGTAACAAAGCATTGGATATCGCTGACACTGATGCCAACAGAAAGGTAAGGTGATTTTTCAATTCAACGATCATTTCCATATTTGCTACTGCCAGGTGATGTTAAACTGTTCAAGACAAGTTATTTGATCCAATCCGGTGAGGCGTGAACCAACGTCCCCAAGTCCAGTGTTATTGTTAACGAGGGAGAGCTACAGAAGATTATGATCATTCGAATATAACCTTACACTATAACCTTAAAAGTTACAACTTAGATTCCTGCCACACCTACCAAGTCAGTTCAAAGTCTCAGCTTTTGTGTTACTTGGCCTGATATGCACTAATATTTGAATTGGTACACAATCGTTAATGATAATCTTAATAATGTTTGCAAAGAACAATAGCGTTATTTTTCTAGGAGCAACAACACGAACGACACCGAATGGGAGAAAAATTTGATCCCTTTTATGCAAACTACGTCGAACACGATAAATATTGGATCCCTTTTATGTAAACTACGTCGAGCACGAGAAAAAATTGATTTCTTTTATGCAAACTACGCCGAGCACGAGAAAAATTTGATACTTTTGTGCAAACTACGTCGAGCTCGAGAAAAATTTGATTCCTTTTATGCAAACTACGCCGAGCACGAGAAAAATTTGATTCCTTTTATGCAAACTAAAGCCTGGGTCACAAATGCCACCGGGCGCCGTACGATTTTCCCCACCCAGCGGCTTGCTGTGGATTTTTGAGACTGAAACTCAGATCGAAGCTGAATTATGCCGAAATCGCCTCAATGGATAAGCGGAAATTAAACTAGATCAAACTGGGCACCGTAGAAATTGGCCAAAATGTCTGTTTTTACTCGCCGGACGGGCCCCGGAGTGGATATGTGACCTAGGCTTAAGTCGAGCACGAGAAAAATTTGGATCATTTTATGCAAACTATATACGTCGAGCGCGAGAAAAAATTGATTCCTTTTGTGCAAACTACGTACAGCACGAGAAAAATTTGATCCCTTTTTTGCAAACTACGTCAACAGAATTTGAATTTTTCACCAGGGTTATTTGTCATGTCGTCAGAAGAACGCTACTGAACCAATCAAGTCATCATTTTCACGACCAATTTCAGAGAATGGTAACAATTTGAAGTCGTTATCTTTCTCGACCTCGTTACCAATGTCTTCCTCGGAGCGAGACGTGTTGTTGTTGTTATAGAAACGTGAGGGGTGATAACTTCCTATTACCAAAGGGGTGGAAATCAAGATTATGTAGATGCTTTGAAATCAGATAGGCCTGCAACCTAACACCTAGATTTTGTCATCCCGCTCAACGCGTTAAGGTACCATTGTTATGCGCCTTGAAACACGTTTCTCACAAAAAAATAACAGTTTTAGTCCCATTACTAAATTCTTTTTGATCCTCAACACGCAAAGCTTTTGAAAAATTGTACATGTATATTGGCTTTGGAATGACACCTGTCTATTTCATGTTCAGCTTTGAAGTTTGATAAAAACTCGTGCGTCATTTTATAAAAAAAGTCAAAAATGTACATCCAGATCAAAAGAATTTCAGATGCATCGGACTTGTTGCAGCTGCCGCAATAATTGTGAATCCTCTCGAAACACAATTGGGCAGGCTGCCGTGCCCTAATTTAAACATTTGTGGTCCACGATGAAATGGGTGAAGCAACGTAGGCCTACCTGTACATGACTACGCTGGATATAGGCCTACGAACACCTGGACCATGCATTAAATCTGCAGATGTCGTGCAGATTTTTGAGTTGACTTAATCCATATCTGAATCAGATCTAATGTTTGTTTTGAACAAAGCTTACTGTTACATTGCGTGTATTTTTTTCTATTTTAGGTTGTCACAGCTGTGATGATCTGCGGCGCCCCCACAAATCTCCGGTAGCACAAAACTGCGATTAGCGCTAACACTGCCCAACACAGAGAATGTAAATGCATTCAGATTTCTCTGTTAGGCCGTTTGGCCGCTATTGCAGTTTCGTGGCGGCCGGCTCCGGGACCTTATTTAGAAATCCCCCGTAACATCATGGGCCGTGTGCATCAACGAAGATTACCTTGAACTCAGGTTGAGCCACAGCTTTTCAATTCTTCAAGTTTGCCAGGGCATGATGTGACAATGGAAAAGTTGTGGCTCAACCTGAGCTCAAGATAATCTTCGTTGGTGCATACGGCCCCATGGGTACGCAAATCCTTTGTCAGGCTAGGTTTCCTGCAAATGGATAGTTTACGCTCTCCGTAATGTTACGGCGCTTCGTGAACAAGGTAACTGGGACTCACGTAATTTTAAGGGCATGCAAATCCTTTGTCAGGCTGATATAGTGAACAATAGGTTGCCCGCCAATGGACAATAGTTTACGCATTCCGTAAGGCCCCTATTACATAGAAGTATACGGTATACGAAAACGCCGGCTAACAAAGGCTTCAAATTGATTCACGACCGTGAATCCATTGTTAACCGGCGTTTTCGTATACCGTATACTTCTATGTAATAGGGGCCTAAAGTAACGGGGTTTCGTGAATAAGGTCTCTGATTTTCCGTCTTTGAAGGGCCGTATTCATAAAGGGTGTTTAAGACTTAGACGCGTGTAACTTCACTAAATGCACACACTTCCACCATGCATTTGACGAAGTTACACGCGTCTAAGTCTTTACCCTTTATGAATACGGCCCATATTGTTTTGTAGGAACACGTAGGCCACTTTAGAAAAGCCAGCGGCTATCATGGCGCAGAGTCCCTTGCCAACCCTAGTACTCGAATGGTTCATCTCTTGCCTATAAGTCAATGAATAATAACACTATTCGTGCAGCGAGTCCGAGTTGTACCGGTGGTACGGGGATGTGAAATCGATACGCGTTCTGAGCAGCTGGGTCATTAGTTTGAACTACCTATCTATTGCAATCCAACGTTAATCGATAGAGAGTATAGGGAAACATATTTCACTCATAGGTCAAGAGGGAGATAGGATAGCGAAGGGCCTACCCTGGAAAATGATGGCCTACCACAGAAAATTTCACTATCTTGGCATTCGGGGATAGACGATAACGTTTCTTTACTGCTAAAATGCCTTTTTTTCTAATTCAGACGCCATTTCTTTCCAAAAATATCGCGCACGATATCATAGGGCAACAGATCAAAAAGGAAAAATGAGTCAAGCCGGTATTATCAATATTAGGCCAAGTAAAAAAATTATTCTTGTTTATCGCCCCGCACGTGCCTAAAATCAGCGCCGTTTGCCTAAAAAAATTATTTTTCAATTTTTTAATTTAGCACCAAAAAATCTCAACACAAAGAAAAACATTGTGGGCCGTATGCACCAAACGAAGATAATCTTCAACTAGGGTTGAGCCACAACTTTTCAATTGTTCAGGTTTACTGGGGTATGATCTGACAATGGAAAAGTTGTGGCTAAACCTGAGTTCAAAATTATCTTTGCTTGGTGCATACGGCCCTGTATGTCACTCGCGTTTCATAAAGTTCTCCTTACCATGAAGAGAAACACATTTCCAACTGTGGAACTGGAAACAGCATATGGCGTTAAATGATGGGCACTATCAGTTCGCGTTCGACGTAAACTGCTCCTGGATTATTGTAGCATCACAGTCAGCAATCACACACTATGAATCACTACCGGTAATGGATTTGCATAATTTCCCTGTAAAGTCGATCAAATCTTCTAATCGACATTTCCAAATGTTGATAATAACAATATTTTTCCCGTCCGATTGATAACGCATCGCTTAGTTTATTATCTGCCTCATGCCATTTATTTCACCGAAGAAATTGTGCAAACACTTTTTTCAATAACTTGTTGTATACTACCATTACCGATGGATGAATTAAATCTCAGCTCGTTAGTCGAGTCGGTAGCATAAATTTGAATCATTGTGCCATTTTGTTGTTTTGGGGGAATATTTTCCCATTGGACTTTCCAGAATCAAGGCCGCATGCAGTTTTACATAGATTCCAACTATTTGGGGGCGGAAATAGGAAATAAAAGAGTACCGCAGGGCAATAGAGATATAGTGAATCTTTTATAGCATTTTCCCACGTCATACACAGTTTTAGAACGCTTCAAATCAATAGCCAAGTCCCTCCGGAAAACTCTCTGGGTCGTATTTTTAGAACGTTCCTTAACGTTAAGGTCGACCTTAAGTCTATTGTAAGACCATCGAGAACAATAGGTTTCAGGTGGACCTTAAAGATATTGTATCACGACTTCATTGTTTACATTCAATGTTTGTAAACATGGATGTTTACATTATGTTATTTTGGACTTTTGGGACATGCCAACCCAACAAATTAAATACTTTCGGCATCAGAAGAATTTCTAGAGGGGCTTCACACCAACAAATCACTCATAAGACAAAGAAAGAATTGACAAAAAACAAACAAAATGTAAATAAACAATGATTTTCGTGGCCCGCGAAAATACTCGTGATACGTAGGCCCGTATTCTCGAAGCCTCCTTAACTCTAAGGTCCACTTTAATCTTTTGTATTCTGCCCTGCAAACAATAGCTAAAGGTAGACCTTACACTTAAGGTAGGTTCTAGAATACGGCCCAATATCTTTAATGTTAAGGAATGTTCTAAAATACGGCCCTATGAGACTACATGGATAGCTGATTTGCGCACCGTTTCAGAGTTGTTGTTATCGCAAAGCGGTGACTCGACCGAGAATCGACTTGCGGCGTCTTGGGCATAAGTCCGACTCTCAACCACTGCATCACCGCGAGTATTAATGGAAAAGATTATATTGGCTTTTCTCTAAATCTAAGAAACGCGTTATGGATCGTAGATAATGGAATGCACCTTTTCCGATTCGACCTGCTTCCTTGTCTTCGTGAAATATCGATAAGGTTTTAGTAAATTTTTATGTCATATGTCCTTGGAGCTGCAATACCATATTCTCCAGTGTTCTCATGGATTCAGAGTGGGGACAATTTTTGCTCCCCGTCGTTTATGGCTTCAGAGTAGGGGCATTTTTATACCTCGTCGTTTATGGCTTCAAAGTGGGGACATTTTTACTCCCCTCGTTGATGGCTTCAAAGTGGGGACATCTTCACCCCTCGTAGTTCATGGCTTCGAAGTGGGGGCATTGTAATCCTTGTCGTTTATGGCGTCAGAGTGGGGATATTTTTACTCCTCGCCGTTCATGGCGTCAGAGTGGAGACAGTTTTGCTTCCCGTCGTTTTTGGCTTCAGAGTTGGGACAATCTTATTCCCTGCCATTTGGGGCATCAGAGCGGAGACACTTTTACTCGTCGTTTTTAAGTTCAGAGTGGGGACATTTTTACTTCTCGTCGTTCATGGCGTCAGAGTGGGGACATTTTTTCTTCCCGTCGTTTTTGGCGTCAGAGTGGGGACATTTTTATTCCCTGTCGTTTGGGGCTTCAGGGTGAGGACACTTTACTCCTCGTCGTTTTTAAGTTCACAATCAGAGTGGGACATTTTTACTTCTCGTCATTCATGGCGTCAGAGTGGGGACATTTTCCCTCCTCAACATATACGGCTTCAGAGTGGGGACATTTTCACCCCTCGTTGTTCATGGCTACGAAGTTGGGACAGTTTTACTCCCCATCGTGTACGGCTTCAGAGTGGGGACATTTTTACTCCCCGTCGTTTTTGACTTCAGAGTGGGGACTAATACTTTTCGTCGTTCATAGCGTCATAGCGAGTGGGGACATTTTAGGGACTGTAGCAAAAGTATGTGAAGCCAAAAAAGACTAAATGATTTAGTTTCTCAGCTGACCCCCTCCCTCCCCCCGAGAGACTAAATTTGGTCAACTTTGGCCTCAACCTGGTCAGCAAGTAAATATGTCCAAGATCATTCTTGGGATCATGTAGAGAGGGCTACCTTTGGTACCATAGTCATGATTATTGCAAGTTAAGTGATGTAATTATAGAATGAAATGCCACTTTCCTCCCCTCAAAGAAGAAGTATCTAGATGTATCTGCATGAGCCCTGAATTTTATACCAGCTATTGTGAAAAGAATAAAATCTGACTCTGGTATTTGATAATGAGGAAGTTTGAATGTCGGAAGATCGTTTTCATCCATTGCAGAACATTTTATGGGTGAAGCCACTTTTTATGAACAAGACGAAATGACCCTTGGACCCCCTCCCCCCCCCCAAACGAAAAATTTAGTCTTTTTTGGCTTCAAAATACTTTTGCTACAGTCCCTTAGCTCTCGTTGTTGATGGCTTCAGAGTGGCTTCATATGTTATTCCCTCGCCATGTGCTGCAGGCATTCAGCTATTTCATCTTCTAGAAACAAGTCACTTTTTTCTGGTTTCCGAAAAAATGGAACACTCCTAAAGATGAAAGACACGAAATCACGTCTCTAACCAAGCTCATTCTCCAGTTTTCTTTTACTTCAAACATTTTTTTCCTCTCTGCCGTCTCCAACTTCCTGGCTCAGGAAGCGTGCAGTCATCTGACGTTGTAAATTTCTTTACGTCTGCGTGCAGTACTCGTAGTATCTACCACTAATATTACTCCTTATAGTCTTGACACAGCGTGGAGAGCATATACAATCAGAAACACGACACTAGTAAACAGTCGACACGTAACAGTCTTTAATTATCGTTAGGTGATAATGATGATGGAAACAGGTATTAAATTGCAAAATACATCAAACGTGAACACAAAATGAAAGCATGGATGCAAAAGCATTAATGACACGTGCTGGGAGTTAATACTAGTGATTTAATGCTTCAATTAAATTTCCTGTCGTCTTCACCTGATACTTTGTGTACATTTGTCATTTTCCTCCTATATCCGGACTTTTAACATCAGCGGCATCAAAATGCAATTAAATTAGAAACCAATTTCATCCGTCACTAAAATAAAAAAGGAATTACTTCTTAGTCGATTGATGCCTTGCCCTTCTCCATAGGAGCTAGAAAATTCTAAGTTGAAGATTGAAACAACTGCTTCTGACAAAAATGTGGTTCTTAAATTCAAAAAGACACACGAAGGTCATTTTGCATTAAAGGAACACGCTATGCGATCTCTCATGGGTAATTTTTTTTTTTTATTTCACCTCCATGTGCTGCTGCCATTGAACATTTCCCCTACAAGACCCCGGCAGCTGGGTTTACGGGGATGTGGGCACACGAATGCGAAATGAAAATAGTGATATGTAAACATAGGGAGAGAAAAGGAAAGGGAGGCTAAGGTAAGAAGGAAAGAAGGAAATAAATAGGATACAGGTGATAACAAAGAGATAGACAATAAGACACGTAATATTCAAGATGGCCAATACTGATAAAAGAGAGTAACATCTTCGCCCCCCCCCCCCAAATTGTACTATGTTATTCCCAGTCTCATGGGTAATTTGACTGCCGACGTTGAGGGAGCCCCTACAAAAATCCATTACAAAATGTACGGAGAAATCGGGTTCATTCGCCGACAACGTAACTACAGTAGCCCCTTGGGTTGGAGAGTGGCGCGGTGCCGGGTGTCGAGAAAACGTGGCAATACCGTGCTCCTTTAAGGGTAGGAGAGTTTTGCTCTCTTTCAACCTTATCATTTGCGTTGACCAGATAACTGCATAATAACTCTTTTAATTCATTGGTATGTGCAGTCGGTAGTCACTCACATGTGATGGATAATGTAAGCTGCGGGTAATGTGCTTTTTCGGTCACACATCACGCAAATCATAAGGGTTAAGCGAGTGCAAGTGGAACAACCTTACACGGTTCTCAATGAAAACTGGTGAAATCGTAAAAAATATCCAATATTCGTAATTTTAGTTCACAGATTTAACACGTCAAAAAAAACGATGGCAATAATTCCGAAATCTGGCGTTTCCGTTACTGAGGTATTTTCTGCGGGATTGCTAATGGAATATTGATTGTTAACACCGTAAACGGAAGTGAGCGGAAAGTGCAATTAAACTAAAATGTCACGCTCAAATGGGCAGAGAGACCGTTTGCCATTTCCTATCACAAGTTTTTTTCAGTTACAAAAGGTTTGGGTGCTTGAGCTGCAGTTTCCCATGCACAAATAGTTGCAGATGATATGACGTCATGGGGCATGACGTAACCCTGGTGGAATCACGAACTTTCTGATTTCTAGCATCCTAACGCCCACAATAGACAATTGTGGTTTACCGGTGTCTTGGGAGGGAAACCCCCAGCTCGAGGAGCCCTGCTAGCCAAGTGGTTATCGCGTCCGGTTAGCCTGCGGCAGGTCCCTGGTTCGAATCCGACCGGGGCCATATTGGATATATTCGCCTTTGCCGCATGGGGGAGTTAAAACCGGGTGTCTTATACCTCGTTCCTTTGTAAGGGCAAATAAAATACACCAAAAGTGAGGAACTTGAGTAGCTTGCGATGGCCTCTTCCATACTTACCATGGCCAATAATGCTCTGGCTTCGGGCCTGGTGGAAAAATGCAATACAACTCCCGGCAAAGCGCACCAGAACCAATATTGACGTAAGCGGTAAGCCAAAGCCAGAAAGAACCTTTCCCTGCTGTGGGCGTCAATAAATAACTACTTCCTTATAAATCCGGTGTTTCGTTTCATAGATGCACGACAGCAAAAGACACGGCATGTGTACACCGGCATAGCAATGCATCGGCTTGACCTTCGCCACAAGCCAGCCGAGACAATTTTTGGATCCGAACAGAAATGTCACAGGCATCATTACTATGCCATCATCAAAGGGGATTTTGTTAATACGTGTGTGGGTTCTTTGCGAGATCATTGCAACTGTAGTACACGGAAGAATATTCTGAAAGGCTCGATTTTTTCACCGTTCTGATAACTATTGGAGCACTATATTGGGAAGCCATATTCCTGTGTAAAAAATTGGACCTGTTTTGCCCGAGTTGCGTTGCTAAAGATACAAGCACATTCTGAGCCGTTTCATGTTTACCAATATACGTTTACGAGGCATAGGTATTTTTATAAAGTAAATACATATACATCTATTGAGTTTTGGCGACACTGATCTAGCGCTTCATGCACTGAACGATGTACAGGCACTGAATGATGTAGGCTTACATTGGATCTTTGTAGTACATGTATTAACAAAAGGGTCCGGAACTTAAAGGAAGGGATAAACCGGCAAAGCGTGATCCCACAATAGACAGAACAGCCCAAGTGCTCTATTGTTATTCACTGAATTGGCTTTACACTAGGGCTTTCACACTCGGTTAGAGATGGCACGTGTGAAAATGCTAGGAAATACCGCATGTAGTTCTTATTAAGTAAAATGATTTATTCACGCCGAAAAGATGCTGATGTCGACAAGTTCTTTGTTGATTGTCAAACTATGTTGTACATTTCTTGGCGGACTTGGTAAAAATTTTTGACAGGCCGTGCTCATCGTGGCAGTGCGTGAAAGGGTCGTCTGAGATGACACAAGATAAAACCGTTAGGAAATACCGTGTGTAGTTCTTATTAAGCAAAACTATTGGTTTGCGCCATAAGCAGCGGATACATGTATCGACAAGTTATTTGTTGATTATCACACTAGCGAGTTTTCGCAAATCTGACGAAACACGAAGCATGAAATACGAAATTCAACTGCATTCCCAGGACCTAATATACTTTTGGAGATGGTTGGTACCACAAATATCCCTGCTGCCAGTGCGTCGTTTTGCATATCATGTAAGACCGAGAGAATTATGGTGCATCTTGCATTTTTAAATTTCCACTTCGTACAGTGTATCTACGAAGTGGAAACGAAAGATAAATTTCAAAGTTTAATATACACTTTAACTCTATCGGTCTAACGTCATGCGCTAAAAGACGCTCTTACAGGCGATATTTATGGTACAACCATCTCCTGAAATACATGTACATGTAGGCCTACATTACGTCATCGAAATGAAGTCCAATTTCGATTTCGTACTTCGTGTTTTGTAAGATTTGCGAAACCTCACTATTGTGTTGTACATTTCATAGGCGAACTTGGTAACAATAGCCAATACGTATTTCCATGCTTTGTGTGTGCTAGAGGCTTCTAAAATCTAACTCCTTCAATGGGGATCATAGCTACCGCAGAGGGCAGCACACCGAAACCAGGTCCTATAATGGACGCCTTTTGTGTGGGAAATTGATCCGAACCGGTGTAACGTTTTTCAGCGTTCCCCATCTGTGAGTGTTCCCCTGCTATTGTCTGACGGAATAAGCCGCGACTCGACAATGGAGGACACACAGAGAAACGTGTCGATCTATCTGCCGGTGTTTCCAGAACAATAGGGGGAACACTGACACACGGAAACACTGAAAAACTTTACCCCTGGATGTCAGTTTCATTTCAATACATGTACATGTAGTTTTAACCACTAGTGACACCTATTGAGGCAGTGGGCGAGGGTCCCCATTAATTGAACCACTGCAGAGCAAAGTCATTTTTGCCTCAGAAAAAGTCTGCAATTTTTCGTTCAGTTAACAAATTTAACGGTGTCTCTCCAGCTGAGTGCCCCAACACTAAAAGCCATTGTTACGTTACATTGTAACAAATGATTCTACCGGTAACAAACACCAACCACTACCCTAAATTAATCGCATCCATTTTCTGCAAAGATATGGAACAGAAATAAGCCAGGGCAAGAAAAAGTTATGAAAGTCGTCGGCGCTTTGCAAAAGAATTCCCTCCTTGCTTGAGTTCCGTTGAACGCTCCAGGAAGCAACACGGTATCCAATGACACCGTGTCTTCAAAGCACTGAAGGCTCGGTGTCTAAATCCATCCTTTTTTATACAATACGACGGATCACGAAAGGATCTAAATTTCATTTTACTGAGTGTGAGGGAACAATATTCGCATGAGACTCCAGACGAACTGAAAAGAAATAAGGAAGACAGACAGGATCATTTGGTTGTGGAGCTATGAGAGCCGACAAAGTATTGGATCTCACTGAGGAGGCGTACAGTATGACGCTATCTGATTGTTTGTAATGATTTTCGTTTATATATACACGTAACATGTTTTGTACTACGTGTATATTGAATGTTTTATCATAATGCAAAAAGTAAGTCAGAAATGTACGTAACAGGATATACAATAGCACATGATTTTTAAAGTTTGCTTGTTGAATTTATAAGCAAAGATTGCTATACCAGAAATAGCAAAAAGATTCCCTATATAGACATACAATGTACATTGCATACATAAGAAAAAAGATTAAGGCATTAAAAGTGAACACTGCAAAACTAATATTTTTCAAGTTGATGAATTACATGTATCATAATTAACAGTTTACGCCTTTTTACCGATTTATTTTATAATCAGCCTAAATGCAGTTTGTTATTTTGAGCATTTGTTGCTTTCTAATAATATCATATGACAAAGCTGATAATGTCATCTTCCTTTAATTGAGTTGAGGGTGTGTTTCAAAAAGTGTTCCGTCCGACACCAAAAAAATTCACCATTCTTTTGTTTACTGGTGACAGGCTGTTTCTTGAAACTCTACAATATTCATGTCTACTCAGATCATGGAGCTCTAAATTATGGCACTGCAAACTTATTGATCTATTAACCCTTTAAAGTCTGACAACAGAAAGAAGTCTTGGTGTCGGACGGAACGATAGATTTTGCTGGTAAGCTCAATATTTTTTTATACTCCAAATAAATGTACACTGTACATCCCAGATGGAGAAACTAATAGCTAAAGGTCTATATTATTGATTACTATATTTGATTTTTGGAAAATGAATAGCGCAAATCTTTGTGATCATTTCAGAGTTGAAATTTGCCCCATTTTCTTGGGTGACCAATTTTGAAACACACCCTTGAGCCCTTTCAAATGTATCAATGTACACGTCAACAACGTTGATCTAAATACACCATAGGAACTCTGTCAAGAATGTTCCATCATGAGCCATATCATCTGTTTCACGTAAGCCAGCGTTACATCTTCTGTACTATTTATGGCACAATTATGTCTATATGTAAGCCTTTCCATATTCTTTAAGGCACCCTTATATCATTATGCTTTCATGTTTCAACTCCCTGGCAGAGAGTTCCAAAGACCATCTGCATCGCATCGTAAAAGAAATAACGTGATAAAGGAAATTAATTAAAACTGCTTTGGGCGATTTATCTTCTTCAATGAACCCAGACTAAAGCTGTCTGCACGGTTAACTTGTTCATTACA
Source organism: Notospermus geniculatus (assembly GCA_002633025.1). NCBI lineage: Eukaryota > Metazoa > Nemertea > Pilidiophora > Heteronemertea > Lineidae > Notospermus > Notospermus geniculatus. The sequence goes on from NMRB01002277.1 coordinate 92,553, forward strand.
TACTTTATATATGATTCCTGTTGGGTATTCTCTTTGATATTGGAAGGTGCATATCATATCAACTCGTGAAATAATTACGACCACGTCAAGCGTGACATAACCAAAGTAGTGTCTGAAATTGACAGGACATGTTTTCATTTCACATTTAAATTGGTTCTTCTTTCGACGTCTGATATTAGTTGCGCTTCCACTACAAAAAAAGCCGGTATTTGTCCGCTCTTGTTCTGCTTCCATTACAGAATTGCCGGGTTTAATAAGTCCGGTTCTATTAAGTGCGGATCTATTTAGGTTGGATAGGTCATGCGCAGTCGCAAGCGACCGTGGAGCCACCTGTAGCCGAGCATAATACTACAAATAGATCCGGTGTTATTGCCATTCCACTACAAAATTTATCCGCATCGAGATTCGGAGTATGATCGGCTATGCTACCCGAGCTAAATAGATCCGCACTTAATAGAACCGGACTTATTAAACCCGGCAATTCTGCAATGGAAGCAGAATAATAAGAGCGGACAAATACCGGCTTTTTTGTAGTGGAAGCGCAACTATATGCTATCCGAACTAAATAGATCCGCACTTAATAGAACCGGACTTATTAAACCCGGCAATTCTGTAATGGAAGCAGAATAAGAGCGGACAAATACCAGCTTTTTTTGTAGTGGAAGCGCAACTATTTTCTTCTAAGTGATAAGACAGCACTTATATCGTTGAAAGCCTGTTTTATACATAGGGCGAACTCGAAAGCGGAAAAGCATTTTTCGGCGTGGAAAGTACAAAGCTTTTGCGGGATCGCGATCGAAAAGGCGCTGATCCATGCGAGAGTTTTCTCTAACGAGTTGGCTCTCAAGGGCAATTTCCTAAGGCTGGGATTACATAGAGGTATAGGGCCGTATTCTAGAAGGTTCCCTTAAGGCTTCCTTTACATAGAAGTATAGACGGTATACGAAAACGCCGGTTAACAAAGGCTTCCCAAGGATTCACGACCGTGAAGCTATTGTCAACCGGCGTTTTCGTATACCGTATACCTCTATGTAAAGGAAGCCTAAGGCCTGCTTTCCATTGGCGCGTTTCCGNTTTACCCCTGGATGTCAGTTTCATTTCAATACATGTACATGTAGTTTTAACCACTAGTGACACCTATTGAGGCAGTGGGCGAGGGTCCCCATTAATTGAACCACTGCAGAGCAAAGTCATTTTTGCCTCAGGAAAGTCTGCAATTTTTCGTTCAGTTAACAAATTTAACGGTGTCTCTCCAGCTGAGTGCCCCAACACTAAAAGCCATTGTTACGTTACATTGTAACAAATGCTTCTACCGGTAACAAACACCAACCACTACCCTAAATTAATCGCATCCATTTTCTGCAAAGATATGGAACAGAAATAAGCCAGAGGAAGAAAAAGTTATGAAAGTCGTCGGCGCTTTGCAAAAGAATTCCCTCCTTGCTTGAGTTCCGTTGAACGCTCCAGGAAGCAACACGGTATCCAATGACACCGTGTCTTCAAAGCACTGAAGGCTCGGTGTCTAAATCCATCCTTTTTTTACACAATACGACGGATCACGAAAGGATCTAAATTTCATTTTACTGAGTGTGAGGGAACAATATTCGCATGAGACTCCAGACGAACTGAAAAGAAATAAGGAAGACAGACAGGACCATTTGGTTGTGGAGCTATGAGAGCCGACAGAGTATTGGATCTCACTGAGGAGGCGTACAGTATGACGCTATCTGATTGTTTGTAATGATTTTCGTTTATATTTACACGTAACATGTTATATCCTACATCTATATTGAATGTTTTATAATGCAAAAAGTAAGTCAGAAATGTAGGTAACATGATATACAATTTACATACTGACAATACATTTTAGCAGGTGATTTTTAAAGTTTGCTTGTTCAATTTATAAGCAAAGATATTGCTATACCAGAAATAGTCTGAGCAAAAATATTTCCTATATAGTCTGAGCAAAAATATTTCCTATATAGACATACAATGTACATTGCATAAGAAAAAAGGTTCAGGCATTAAAGACCAACACTACTAACTAATGTTTTTCAAGTTGATGCATTATCATAATTAACACTTTCGCCTTTTTACCGATTTATTTTATAATCAGCCTAAATGCAGTTTGTTATTTTGAGCATTTGGGGCTTTCTAATAATATCATATGACAAAGCTGATAATGTCGTCTTCCTTTAATTGAGTTGAGTCCTTTCAAATGTATCAATGTATAGGTCTTCATGTACACGTCCACACCATAGGAACATCCACAAGTATGCAATAATAAGAGTCAGCATCTTCATGATGAGAACAATTTTATTTACACTTCACGGTCGATTTCGCTTCACATCGAACCCTCTTCTTCAGGTGACTTTTACATTCTGGACTGAACCTGAAGAGGATTCGATGTGAAACGAAATCGATCGTGAAGTGTAAATAATATTGTTCTCATCATGAAGATGCTGACTCTTATTATTGCATACTTGTGGATGTTAAAACTTTACACCATAGGAGCTCTATCAAGAATGTTCCATCATGAGCCATATCATCTGTTTCACGTACCCCAAAGCCAGTGTTATATCTTCTCTACTATTTATGGCACAATTATGTCTATATGTAAGCCTTTCCATATTCTTTAAGGCACCCTTATATCATTATGCTTTCATGTTTCAACTCCCCAGCAGAGAGTCCCAAAGACCATCTGCATCGCATCGTAAAAGAAATAACGTGATAAAGGAAATTAATTAAAACTGCTTTGGGCGATTTATCTTCTCCAATGAACCCAGACTAAAGCTGTCTGCACGGTTAACTTGTTCATTACATACTTTATATATGATTCCTGTTGGGTATTCTCTTTGATATTGGAAGGTGCATATCATATCAACTCGTGAAATAATTACGACCACGTCAAGCGTGACATAACCAAAGTAGTGTCTGAAATTGACAGGACATGTTTTCATTTCACATTTAAATTGGTTCTTCTTTCGACGTCTGATATTAGTTGCGCTTCCACTACAAAAAAAGCCGGTATTTGTCCGCTCTTGTTCTGCTTCCCTTACAGAATTGTCGGGTTTAATAAGTCCGGTTCTATTAAGTGCGGATCTATTTAGGTTGGATAGGTCATGCGCAGTCGCAAGCGACCGTGGAGCCACCTGTAGCCGAGCATAATACTACAAATAGATCCGGTGTTATTGCCATTCCACTACAAAATTTATCCGCATCGAGATTCGGAGTATGATCGGCTATGCTACCCGAGCTAAATAGATCCGCACTTAATAGAACCGGACTTATTAAACCCGGCAATTCTGCAATGGAAGCAGAATAATAAGAGCGGACAAATACCGGCTTTTTTGTAGTGGAAGCGCAACTATATGCTATCCGAACTAAATAGATCCGCACTTAATAGAACCGGACTTATTAAACCCGGCAATTCTGTAATGGAAGCAGAATAAGAGCGGACAAATACCAGCTTTTTTTGTAGTGGAAGCGCAACTATTTTCTTCTAAGTGATAAGACAGCACTTATATCGTTGAAAGCCTGTTTTATACATAGGGCGAACTCGAAAGCGGAAAAGCATTTTTCGGCGTGGAAAGTACAAAGCTTTTGCGGGATAGCGATCGAAAAGGCGCTGATCCATGCGAGAGTTTTCTCTTACAAGTTGGCTCTCAAGGGCAATTTCCTAGGCTGGGATTACATAGAGGTATAGGGCCGTATTTTAGAAGGTCTCCTTAAGGCTTCCTTACATATTAGAAGTATAGACGGTATACGAAAACGCCGGTTAACAAAGACTTGCGGAGGATTCACGACCGTGAAGCCATTGTTAACCGGCGTTTTCGTATACCGTATACCTCTATGTAAGGCTTCCTTTACATTGAAGTATACGGTATACGAAAACGCCGATTGACAATGGCTTCACGGTCATGAATCCTCGGGAAGCCTTTGTTAACAGGCATTTTCATATACCGTATACTTCTATGTAATGGAAGCCCAGAGGAAGCCTAAAGCCAAGTTTATACTTCGACGCACGACCATCGCCGGCGACCGACGCGCGATCTTGCGCTCGACGCCGACCCCGTCGTGCGATTTGGTCGGCGTCCGATCGCGAGGCTGTAAATACTTGAGTCATTTCATAACGGGTCGCCGTCGCTAAAGTACGCTGGACTGTGAATCAATTCCGCGAAGTCGGCGTCCAGATTTGATCGCGCGTCGGACGCCGATGGTATTGCGTCGAAGTATAAACTAGGCTTAACTCTGACGTTTTATTTACCTTGGCTATTCTTTGCACGGCAGAATACTTAGGGTCGTATTTTAGAATATTCCTTAACGTTAACGTCGACCTTAGGTCTATTGTAAAACCATCGAGAACAATAGATTTAAGGTGAACCTTAATGTTAAGGAACGTTCTAAAATACGGCCCTTAGCTTGTGGACCTTAGCGTTAAGGAGGCTTCTAGAATATGGGCCGGTTAACAAAGGCTTCACAAAGAGGTTTGCATGTAGGCAATCTTAGACGGTCCCGGAGCGTACATACCCGGGAAGTCAATCTGCATGATTTCCTCGTACCGGTATACATGTAACTGGACCGAATCCATGTCTAAGTCAATTCTGACGTTTTCTGCCATCTTCCGTACAAACACTGACGTGACTGCTGTCTTGCGTGCCAGGCCAAAAGTTGACCAGATCACGATATAGGCTATAGATAGTCGTTCCGCCGGATGTACTGCCATTGGGGCTATCGATCTCAGGTAATCATTGTGATTACAGCAATTACTCAAGACGAGATAGCTGTAAACATCCGTACTGTTTCCTCCGAGAGCAGTCTGACCTTTAGCCTCTGGCCAATCTGGGTGTTTAATGGTGCGGAGGATGCCTATGATGAGGAGCCTTCATAGCCTAGTGGTTATCGCTTGGCATGCGGCAGGTCCCGGGTTTGAATCCCGGTCATTCTGGAAGTTTAACATGTTTAATGGTGGGGGAGTGCCCGTGGTGAGGTGCTTGCTAGTTTAGTTGGTTGCTACATGTAGTTGTGTACATTGGCCTGTACAAACTAGGCATTTTAGCAGGCAACTAAGCCTAGCAAGGTTTTATGAATATGGGCCCTGGTGGTCCGCTAAGCAAGCGGCAGCTCCCGGGTACGAATCCAGCACGGGCCATATGGAATATCATCTTTGGCTCTCCACGTCCGTCGCATGGGATGGTAGCTGTGGTGCCTTGTACCTTGTGCCTTTTCAAGGGCAAGTAAAAAGACCCCATCCAAGTGAGGAACATGAATACGGTAGCTTAAATGACCTCATCCGTACTTACTAGGACTATGCATTCGGCAAATAAGGGGAAGAAAATCTTCGTTAGCGTTTCACCGCCATGGCCATGTTTTTCAATGAAATGGTCCATGGACCATGTGCTCACCTGGGTGAATGTGCCAGAAGAACGGACAACAAGTGTCAAGTCGACAGCCCATCATAGAGGTATTCATTGGATTGCTCCGAGTGAGACATTCACAATGAATACCTATGTGATGGGGTGATAGAGGCCAGGTTTCGAATTGCTCCAGATCGTATGTAATTCGTATATCTGCAATTCTGACGTCATGCTAAGACGTTTAAGACGGTTAGGAAAGGACGCTGGTGTAACTTCATGTTGAGCATCACGCATTCCTTAAAATTTTCTTCCCCCTTTTTCTTTCGTACAGAAATGAAATGTCAGGCAACAGGTACTTCAAGAGGCGCCCACTAGCACTGCATAATACCAAGAATGTGCAACTCCGAATATGTGCCAAAAAATGAGTTTAGTAAATACCCTCTGGTGACCCTGTTACCGAAGGGATCTTAATTTGTGAAGGATTATTGTGTAGAGAAGATCATTACAAACAAAATGACACTTTCCACAGCACACTTGACACTAGCGGCAAAATATCGTGCCTCATTCCACCACTAGCGTAGGTGAAAGGCCGCCATTTTGGATTTTGCCGGCGCGCATGTAGAAATAGTTCGGTCGGCCTAATCACACAATTCTTTCTAATTAGTATTCAGTTCATTTCTAATACCACTTGTTATCAACACGAAGTCCTTTTAGTCTGAAAATATTCGTCTTGAACCCAACAGCACCACTTTTCAACATCATCTATCATCTACACTCTTAGCCAAAAAGGTTCTTTAGGGGTTCTTTGTGCTACACCAGAGGAACCCCAAGGTTCTATATAGAACCTTCTGTAGAACCTTCTGTGAAGAACCCGAAAGGGTTCCATATAGAACCTTTCTGTTGCTAAAGAACCCATAAAGGTTCCAGTTAGAACCCTTTTCTGAGGGAAAGGTTCTATCTGGAACCTCTAAAGGTTCTTAAACAACCCGAGGGTTCTTAAATCAGAGGGTTCTCCTGGTGTAGCACCAAAGAACCTTTTCGGCTAAGAGTGTAGCGTAGATGCCACTGGTTTGGCGGTGACACGGCTGGCCTGTTCACGATTGTTAAAAAACTTTACCAAAATGTAGTAATCTGCACTACTTTCAAGATGGAAACCTAGCACCCGCGCTAGTGGTGTTATAGAAGATAACGCCATCTAGTGTCTAGTGTGCTTCCACACAGTTATATGCACTCAGAAATAATCGAGCTGCAAAGCATTTTTGAATGGACCATATTTTCGACATATTGACACTGTAAATTGATCTCAGAGTTATACAACAAATCCATGGTTTCACCAAAATAAAAAAAATTAATGCTAATAATTTGTCTGTATTTACATAAGAATATTGATGATATTTTAAATAATACAATTCAGTCAACAACCGTTAAATCTAAACATTGGTTATTCAATTAAGGCCTACATGTAATCATAGTACGCCCTCTATTATCAGAAAAAGTAACTTAATGCCCACCCTTTTGCTTTATTACTTGTTATACATTCTTGGTACATGTACTTATAATATTCTTGATAATACTGAAATTTGACGAGACCTATTCTAAATGATTTTAAGCTGAATTCGGTGTTTTTCTTCGACTGAGATCCTCCCAGTTTCATATTAAGCCCTCTGTCATGTTAACGCTGCTTAACAGATGAACGAACCGTCGGGATCTCACCAGTCATCCCCGTTCACATGTTTGAACCATCCCACGCAGGGGAATCCTTAGAGGGTATTTAAGCAGTCTACCTCAAAGTGAAATTCCTTCACAGAAACGTGAACCTTGCCTAACAACTAAACGACACGAAAGAAAATGGGTCTGTTGCTTACTGAAAATTGAATCGGGGTTGAAATTGTGATTGAATGGCGTTTTGATTGCCCTAAAGTTCAGTGGGGATCAATATATTTAGAAGCAAGGACGCCTCCGTTTCCTTTGATAATTCGTCTACTCAATTATTGGGTTTGGGATTTCACCTTTGCACCATTATTTTCGTCCGTATGACGTGACTGGCATGGAACGGTCCTTTAGAGCAAAACTGTCGTGAAATTGGTTAATCAAGCGACACCCAGATACCCACATCAGGACTTCTTTTAGAAAATGAAATCGAGAGCTGAAAACCAAGTATGGTTTTAATAGCCCAAGAGACAAGTTGGGGGCAAGTTGATGTAATGTACAGCAGGTGGAAAGTTGTGCCTAGGGAAACCCAGGCTGTCAGAGAGATAGTCCCCCTCTCTCTATCACATGAAGTCTAGGAATTGGTGCGACCAGAGATCGAACCTGACGCACAGAGATGACAGGCGCAAGTGATTCCACTGCGCCTCCCCAGCTAGCGATATTTCCATTTCAACACGAATTATAACCTGTTTCAGACAATAGGAGCAGTCAGCCGCGCTTATTGCCAAAAGATGGCATAGTTCGAATAGTCTCGGACACCCAGCCGTTCAATCACTCCGCAAATTACGTGATATGAACGTCTGGGCCAGACCGACATTTCCACTGTAATACAGTGCATTGTGGGTAATGCTGTAGAAGGTCACGTGACATAAGATGGTTGCTCCCATTAATGGATTATATTTCACCTCGCAACCTTCCAAAATGTCTGAATCTGGCATTGAATCGATTGCTGAAGTGATCTGAAACAGCGTACAACTTACTGGAGTTCAATTTCAGGCTGAAAACTGAGCAGGAATTTGTGTATCCGTGTGGAAGACGTCGTCGAGAAATCCCAACTGACATTTTATGGTCGTCGCCATGATGAGATCACATGACCACTTCTCTTGCCCAATCAGCTGCCGGATTTGGATTTTCAAATGGGAGGAATCGGCGGATGAGAATGAATGACTAGCTCTGTCCCAGATTAGCCGATCAGCGACGGGTGATGAAATAAAATCACCGTCACAACAGAATCGTCGCTCTGTCCCAGACCCTCGTATATGCTATGCATTATACAGGGTCTGGGCGCCCGAGACTAAGTTCGAACGGACCAATACAATAGAAAATTCTCATGATTGGTGCTCAGTCAAGCATGAATGCGTCTGCAAGGCATTGAATTGTACCGTAGTGCCATCTATTGATCAAGTGACTGACAGCGCCTATTGCGGTGGAATCCCGTATCGAAAAGTGGTAGGCCGACCCCTCGCCATCGACCGCACTTTACATTGTATATACATGTAACTCCTGCAACCACAAACGCCATTCGGTTGCGCACTTTCTTCGTTTCGACCGAGTTTAATGCATCTAACAATTCGTCGAAGAAGCATATTTATAATCCGATCTTTGAATGTCATACCCGTAATAGATTCATTTCCATTAAAATGTTCATTCATTCTGGTAACCAATTTCAGTCTCAAAGGAAGGATTAAATGACGATACAACGTGGACCATAAGATATCTGATTAAATTCTAACCCAGAAAGATGATCGACCATCTGCTTCTCTATTGACCAAATAGAACTTCAAGTTGGAAGGTTCTACATACATGTACATGTACGTTTTGTCTCTTACATGTATATATGTGACCCGATCTGGGAAAACTAGGCATGAGTCTCCGAAGAGGAAATGTTTAATAGTTACAGGAATGGTTACCCCACAAGGCTAGTAATAAAGAGAGGCTATTCGTCAGCAATGAGTTGATGATCTAAAGCTCAGGTCACTGTGGCAACTCAGGCGGGCGAATCCCCGCGAACTAGAATGAAATGGTCCATGAACCATGTGCTCACCCCTTCGGACATAATAGTGTAATGACAGAGAGAGGTATGTTCATGGTCCATGGACCATTTCATTCTAGTTTGCGGGGATTCGCCCGCCTAAGTCGCCACAGTGTCACCTGGGCTTAACAGGGTAGTCAAGGACCTTGTCACATGCTGGCGACTTGGGCCTGGCTTTCTCAGACTGGTTCACATATGTACGGTTCTCCCGCCGCACACAGCTTTGCTAGAATATTTATTGTAAGTGAGGGATTAGGTATTTTTACGATTTACATGTACATATTCAATTAGTGTCGTTGGGGATTAAACAGTCCCACGTAAGCTTACATTATTGGTTTATGGAACGGGACTGTATTTCAATTCGCCATTTCAATTTGCCGACGGCTGTCGTCGGTTCTTTGAGGAGACATCGCTCTCGAATTTCAGGTTCTCGAACGCGATGTTTTTCATTTTTAATAGAGTTTGACAATTTCAAAAAATCTAGGAAAAAATGCGAGGTGTCACATTAATGTTTTCTTGTCTGCGATCGCGCATGTTCAGCGCTGAGGAATTATTTGGTTTTCCACGTCTAATCGATTTGTGGGAAATGAGGCATTTCTTGCTCGCTTTTAAGGACGAGCTTTCATATTGCTTTCAAGGTGCAGCTTTCATATTGCTTTCAAGGCAGCGTTCATATTGCTTTCACAGTCCAGTTTGCTTTCGAGGTTTAACTTTCATATTGTACCCGTGGTCAAGCTTTCATATTGCTTTAAGGTCCAGCTTTGATATTGTTTTCGAAGTTCAGCCTTCATATTGCTTTCAAGGTCCAGCTTTCAAAGGTCCAGCTTTGATATTGCTTTCGAGGTTCAGCTTTTCATAGTGTTCCCGTAGTCCAGCTTTCACATTGCTTTCAAAGGTCCAGCTTTCAATTGCTTTCAAGCTCCAGCTCTCATATTGTTTCCAAAGCTCAAGCTCTAGAACACGAAGTGGAAGTCTGAACAGAAACTTTTCCTTCTTTTTTCCTTTCTAATCTTCTTCTTCATTGGAGTTGCTTCATCCTCTGTCATTAACAAAACAGAAGACCACGAAGACCCAGAAAATCGAGACTTTCGTTGGGAAATAAGCAATCTCGGTTCAGTAGTCAGACGTGATGAGTTTTCCGCTGGACCTTTCGGTCATTACACGACATGAATATATTTCCGGTGTCTGACCCCCTATTGTGTTATATTGAGAGGCAAATCACCAATCTTTGTTCCACAGGAAGGGGAGATGTGTTCTCTCGTGATTGGGTCATGAATCATTGAAATATGCGTTCAGGACGAACCTCGTTCCTTCAGCCTACTGCCGGAGGTATCATTCGGATCATATGAATGCATACGTTCACCAACTGCTGGACATTCACCCACCTAAGTCCGGCCAGATCTTTATACAGTGTATCACAAGGCCCACGATAGGTTGTACTGCGAGTGAAGTATACTGTAGGCCTATGGAGGTCTATAGTAAACGCCTCTGTCGCGGTCTCCCTAACATTTACACATGCACGAAAACTCTACAGCGGGTATTAGGAGGGCAAAAGTCCAGTACTAAGGAATTGATAGATGTACAGTTCGCAGGGCCGTAGCTAATTTTCTTGTGTTGTTGAGTCATTGGACACTCGGCGACGGGCGTGTGGCTCCTGTAACAGCGGCCTTACTCACAAGACCCCCGTAACTTTAAGGGCACGCAAATCCTTTGTCAGGCTGATAGTGGACAATAGGTTTCCCGCAAGTGGTCACTAAAATACGCACTCCGTAATATTACGACAGCTTCGTGAATAAGGTTCCAGGGGCCTATGCATAAAACATCTTAAGTGTAAAATTTCCCTTAAACTATTGTTCCAACAAAAGATAAGGGAAATTTTACACTTAAGGGACCGTATTCAAAAAGGGTGATCATCGCGCGATTAAGACTTAGACGCGTGTAACTTCAGTAAATGCACACACTTCCACCATGCATTTGACGAAGTCTTGAATACGGCCCAAGATGTTTTATGCATACGGCCCCAGTAGGCGTTCTTGCTCCACGCGATTTGAACTCGGCCGTCTTACATGTACATGTTAAACCGCGTTAGATCGAAACGACACAGAAATATTCCACCCACTTTATTGGTCTATGCTTAGGCGATCTTAGAGAAAAATGCGAGGTGCTTCTCTAGTTTGTCAAATGGTGATAGGAAGGAAATAAAAACGTTCAGATTGGAATGATATATTGGCCAGCGCGTGGCATGTCGGTGTCGCAGCTGAAAGTGAGATCTTTTGATGTTCTTTCCTATAGAAATTGTAGATGAACCCTTCAGATAACTAGGATTGAATATGTCAGAAATAAAATTTATTGTACTTTTTAGGACGTATATATATAAAAACCGATGTAGGGAGAAAATATACATAAAAATTCATCAGGTAAGGTGTTGGTGATGCAGTTTCGTGTTCAGAATGTTTTTTGTCGGCCTTTTATGGCCATCTGGGGGTGTCATTTTTAGACATACCAGAAAGAATAGTACATGTATATAATATGTAAATGCAGGGTGGCCCAACATCAATATCTGCCTGAAAAAAGAACATAGGATGATGTAAAATTTAAAATTGAAAACGGGATGGCTAAATGTGATGCAGTTTCGTGATGCAGTTTCGTGTTCAGAATGTTTTTTGTCGGCTTTTTATGGCCATCTGGGGTGTTATTTTTAGACATACCAGAAAAAATAGTACATGTATATAATATATCGGGTGTCCCAAAAAAAGTGAACCGCTTTTTGACAAGTATTTTCTCGGCGATAGATAAACCGAATTCATTGGAATTTTCCACAGAGTAACCTCAGGGTACCACCAACAAGTCTGCAAAATATCTAAGAGATCGGTCACACATTGTGCGAATATTGTCAAATTCAAAACAGCATGTCAACAAATCCAATATCAGAGCTAATGCAATGTGACCTTCATCATGTTCACGCAGGGGTTGACATGCTGTTTTGAATTTGACAATGCTCACATAATTTGCGACCGATCTCCTAGATATTTCGCAGACTTGTTCATGATACCCTAAGGTTACTCTGCGAAAAATTCCAATGAATTTGGTTCATCTGTCGCTGAGAAAATACTTGTCAAAAAAAGCGGTTCACTTTTTTTGGGACACCCGATATAAATGCAGGGTGGCCCTACATCAATATCAGCCTGAAAAAAGAACATAGGATGATGTAAAATTTAAAATTGAAAACGGGATGGCTAAATGTAAAAGTATGCAATGAGAAGATATCCAACATAGAGCACAAAAAAAACGACACACAAAATGATAGTATTAGTAAAGTCGTCTCCGAGTTTCGCAAATTTTCGACCCCAACCGGGGTCTTCCTCAGAAGATCCCGTTAAGCAATGGCCAAGCCATGAAATACAAAAACAGTATATAAATAAGAAAAGTGTCTAATAAAATCGAAGATTGGCTTTTTGTAGATGACACCGAAATAAAGAGAGGGAGAATCTCTGATAAAAAAAATTGTGATCCAACTGACTGCCAAGAACAACATTTTCTGGGTGGAACGTCTTATGTCTATTCATCATAACCTGCCCCCGCAAATCATCGAATCGTTAGGAAGTAGATCAGACATACTCTCAAGTTCTGATAATGTAGTTCGTAAACCCACGGCCAGACACTTCCACCATTCGAAAAATCCCATTCAGTTAACAGTGCCATTACTTAAAGATGGCTCATCCGCCTTGCTCGTAAATATGATATTGGCCACGGTCACGATCCACTTGTCTTCCCTTTCTAATTTGTCTCCCGGAAGTTGGCTGTCGTCTCCAGATGATTTGCATATCCGGCCACGTGACCATCTCTGCCTCGAGTTCACATTTGATCATTTTTACCTTATGTTGGTGGAGTATGGAAATAATTGTGATAATCACGCTCGGGAAGAGAAGCACTTCCTTTCCGTTCGTTGAATAATGGACGAGGGAAAACATCCGGTTTACTCATCTTGTAATCACGGTATAGTTCGCTAAGACTAACGTATGGAAATTTTATGCATTTTTGTACCAATTTTGGTTAAAAATGTAATCTTTTTCCCTGCGGGATAATGATGCAGGCGCACTTTAAAAGCGGAACATCTTAATGTCCCACTGTTTTGCATCTTTTAGTCCCAATGTCAGTGAGTTGGCCAAAAGGTGTCACTACGGCCCAGTCAATGCATATAGCGCAGTTGACCAACAGGTGTCACTACGGCCCAATTCAGTGCCTGTAGCGGACCCTGATTGATTCAGCACCAATCGGGAGAATGTTCTTTCGTATTGGTCCGCTAGAACTTTGCTGCCATCTTTTGGCAATATGTGCGGCTGACTACTCTTTATTGCTGTGGCTGGTGTAGCGAGCCAGGATGTTACCGTTTCTTAGAACCGTATTCTAGAAGCTAACTTAACTCTAAGGTTTACCTTCAGCTATTGTTTGCAGGGCAGAATACAAAAGCTAAAGTAGACCTTTGAGTTATGGAGGCTTCTAGAATACGAGCCTTTGGGCCGTATTCTAGAACGTTCCTTAACATTAAGGTCCACCTTAAATCTATTGTTCTCGATGGTTTTACAATAGACATAAGGTCGACCTTAACATTAAGGAACGTTCTAGAATACGGGCCTTTGTGTTTTCGCTCATTTTGTGTGATCATGGTTTGAAAGTACAATGTATCAGATTTCTCTGCGTTCCACCATCGAAAACTCATGATTATGCCCTCTCTCCCTGTCTTTTTTATGGAAACACAAAGATATCGGTACCACTAGGATCCACCGTTTCAATCTGCGTAAAGGTCAGTGAACAACAAAGTATTGGGAAACGGAATCGGAACCATTTTAGAATGCGACCGAGCGCATTTGCCAACTGCTCCTATTGAGGCGTGGCTCTTTGGTTCCGGATCGGTTCCCGATTGTCCTCCTATAGCTTTGATACACAATCGCCATTCGTTCTCAACAAGTCAAGAGTTATCCATCGACGGTACTCTCTGTGGATAGTTCGGCTTACATCTCGTCTCGAGTATTTACGTCATTCGAAATCCTGACCTCAACAGATCGCTGTGTAACGCAATACTCGGGAAAAATCATGGAAACGAAATTCGAGCAAGTGGAAGGCACGGTTTCTTTCAGATGACTTGGAGGATGATGTGCCGCACCTGTAAACGAATGGATATCATCACAGCAATTGTAACTAGCTTTACTTACACTCCTTGCGCAGTGTCTGCTCACTCATACCTGTCGTTCATAGACACTGCTTACAATAGCCAGAATCCCGCCGATTTACCACTAGAGGGCGTTTAGGGTAACTAACGGAATACATGAAACATTTTCTGATTGGTTCGCTGTCAACGTCCTTGACAACCGCGGCAGCCTGGTCACTCGTCGTAAAGCATTTTATATGGGACTGTTGCATTATGACGCAGCACGACTAGTCTACAACAACAATGGCTGCCCCCCGCCGTGTCCAGCCATCTGGTGCTCACCAGTCTGTCTGGCCTGACGGCCATCTAGCCTGGTTCGAATCCATCACATTTCCCGTTTCTGAGGGGGTGAGAGCCTCAGCCAATCATCGGGGCGCGAAGGAAAATCGACGTGCCAATCAAAACCCATGTTACAAATGCGAGCGTGAAGAGCAAAGAAAGTGTCCAACGGTGATTTGTTTCGCGAGTTCTGATTGGCTCGGAGGCGGGGTCAAGTAGGGGTCAGGTTCATTAATAATTTATGCATTAACGGAAAAGATGACAGGATTCGGACAAGGCTAAAGACGGAGTCGACAGCCTTGTTTGGACAAGATGTGTCCAGCATGCAGTGTCACTTTGCACTTTTCAGTGTTTAGCTTGTGCCTTTTTTGTTTTGAAACATCGCTGAAAAAGTGGATAACGGCGCTCTATACGAGATTATTCTGTTTGTATATTGATTGATCTTGTAAACAGGCCGAAGCACGGAGCATCGCCAGCGCTGTTTGGCCGCTGACTAGTGCTGCCACCATGCGGTAAATCGGCGGGAATGTGGCTATTGTAAGCAGTGTCTATGAACGACAGGTATGAGTGAGAAGACACTGCGCAAGGAGTGTAAATCAAATGGGATAAAAGATCATTATTGTTCGGGTCTCAGAGCACAGGAAATTGACTTCAAATCGCATCTCAGAGCTTCTAATTTTCAAAATTTTTGTGGGGGAAGACCCCCAGACCCCCCACAAAACCAGCCCCACCGGTGCTCGAAGGCAAAGCCCACGTCCGTTGAGCACATCTGCTTAAAATGCCCCCCTAGGGAAAAAAAAGCTAGCTACGGCCCTGCTGTGGATAGTTCGGCTTACATCTCGTCTCGAGTATTTACGTCATTCGAAATCCTGACCTCAACAGATCGCTGTGTAACGCAATACTCGGGAAAAATCATGGAAACGAAATTCGAGCAAGTGGAAGGCACGGTTTCTTTCAGATGACTTGGATGATGTGCCGCACCTGTAACGAATGGATATCACTGTAACTAGCTTTACTGGGATGCAATGGTACTCTCCCCCAGCCGATAAGATCGCCTAGCAGTTGCTACGCGATCGTGCATTGGGGAAATTCGACGCAACGTGTCACTCCTTGACAATGATTCCGGACTCCTAACTGGGAATTCCCGGTCTACTTCGAGCCTGAAAGCTATTAGAATCCTTGACATCCTCATCTTTTTTCATACCGGCAGCGTTTAAATTGTGCCAAGAAAAAAATGTGAAGGAGTGACAGGTTGCATGGAATTGCCAATTGTATTACTTTTGGCTAACAAGAGTATTCATACAAAATACAACCCGGTTCATACACTGTTAGAAATTTTGTCGATAAAATTACAGAAAAGTGCCTGCAGCAGAGTCCCCAGCACTTTCTGTATATTTACAGGTGAAGTTTACAAATACAGAAATCTGTATTACTGCCCTCATCAGATCCCTGTAAAAACACAGAAGTACTGGGGACTCCGCTGCAGGCACTTTCTGTAAATTTA
>NMRB01002278.1:1841-23848 GCA_002633025.1 Notospermus geniculatus
CATACCCAAGGACGCACTCAACCACACAGCAGATTGCCTTACCCAAGGATGCACTCAACCACAGCAGACTGCCGTACCAAGGATGCACTCAACCACACACCAGATCGCCGTACCCAAGGATGCACTCAACCACAGCAGACTTCATAATCATTGATGCACTCACCACAGCAGACTGCCGTACCCAAGGACGCACTCCACCACAGCAGATTGCCGTACCCAAGGACGCACTAAACCACAGCAGACTGCCATACCCAAGGATGCACTCAACCAGAGCAGATTGCCGTACCCAAGAACGCACTCAAAACCACAGCAGCTGATTGTGCTACACCAGTGCATTATGAATATGATAGATGATATTGTTATTCTTGTGTGTAAACTGTTCCCTTGCAGACATTATTGATTGTTGGATCATAATTACTGGGTTTGTAACAATGAGATGGCCCCGTGGGTACAAAAGACAGCTGCTGGTATGAGGACCTTACGTCACGAGAGAGTATGGTGCATCAGTGTAAGCCCCCGAGACTGACTCACTGTGTGCGATATGGCTCAAACTGATGTCTTTTGAGAGCGAGAATCATCTTCAGCACTGATTCAGTTTGTTTCCAGGCATGAATGCATATATGCATGCAGAGTACATTGCAATTTGCACACATCTTAAACCCTGTTCACACTGGTAGCGCAGTGCGATGCGTTGAAAAAATCGCCAAGTGGTGTCATTGATATAACACGGCACAGCGCGACGCCATTGCGTGCGATGGTCATGATTAGCGAAAATGACATCATTCAAATCTTCACACAGCAGGCGATTCGAAAAATACTGCAGGAGTGATGGGGAGGGGGGTGGAAATCGCTCGTTTTGTCCTATGGCTTCTTACCGCATCGCATTGCACCGCAAGTGTGAACAGCTATAGATGGTCCATAGTGATTTTGTGTATAGTGTAGTTCAATCAACTGTGGCTAGGTGGCAGGAGTGTTGACAATTTTCAAGAATTATAAAAGAAGTCAAACACAAGTATGTAAGTGTATGAAAAGTTTGCATTTTCTTTTTAAAAAGGGGAGAATTCAGCCAGCCATAAAAAATATTCAAGAAGAGCTAAAAGTCTATACAGGAATGGAAAGAATGAGTATTGAGTTTGTGTCCAATGATAAATAAATATTTGTTGAAACTGTGAAGAGTGGTGGCTTTGATCAGCAAGGGGTGCAGAGTGGCATCACATCTTCTGCATCAGAAGCTGCAGCATCCTGAAATTGCTGACTTTGTGTGCACCAACACAGGTGCGGGCATTGTGTTTCCACGAAACGGGCACAGACGCAGGAGTTTTCACAAGGGTTTGGGTTTTCAGTTGGTGGAGCCTGTTTCAACTTCCACCATTTATATATTACCAGGGGAATTCCCAGAAAATGATGATGGCACGCAACACCGCACGGGCAGCAAGCGGGGGCGAGAAAAATTGCTAAATGACCGATTTGAAAAAACGCATCCGTGCCCATCCACCTGCTCTGCAGCCGCACCCGTGTCGTGGAAACAGCTACGTTGGATCGATTTTTCGCGTGGGCCTCCTCCACACCCGCACCCACCTCGTGGAAAAGCAACTTTACACAAAAATGATGACACTGAAAGTTTTTGGGCACGGTTCAAATACCATGTTGGCTCTCCCGTAAATCAGCAAGTAAAAAAATGTGGCCTAGCTACCATCGTTCCATGACAGTCAGCCTGATTCAACATGTTGCACTAACCGTGGATTGTGTAGATCATAATCCAGGCCGTAATTGCCGGGATTTGCTAAATGATGTGATCGTCATGCACCGCTCTTGAGTCGGCTGCAGTTTGCATGCCAGAGTTATGATTTACTGCAGTATCGTTGCTGATGAATCATGGGAAGCAGACCTTGAATGTCACGAGATCATTGGTTAAATTAATCTGATTGGACGGCATGAATCAAAATGATTGGTCTGCACATTCATTGCATCGGATTGTGCAATGAAGTGAGATACAGCCCGTCTCTGAATCATTGAGGTTTTGTTAGTCGCTGTAGGTCAAAGCTGTGAAGATATGACACATGTAGGCTTACATTATATTGTACAACAGTGAAATGGTCTTGGCGGCCATTATCATGTGACCTTGGCACATGACCTCAAGGTCAAATGCTTTTGCATATTTCAGCCCTGAGTGTTTCTGTTGTAGTCAAGAATCATGTGACCTTGACAATAACTTGACCTTGAGGTCAAATGTTTTTGTTATTTTCAGCTCTGAGTGTTTTCTCTCTTAGTCAAAAATCGTGTGACCTTGGAAGTAACTTGACCTCAAGGTCAAATGTTTCCGTAATTTTCAGCCTTTTGTGGTTTCTCTGTCGGTCAAAGCTGTGAGATACTACCCATGTGCATTGTCTTGTACCACAGCAAAATGGCCTTGATAGCCATCTTGGATCATTGACCTTGAAACTTTATCTCAAGGTCAACTTCATTTTGTAGCCCAGTGTGTTTCGCTGTAGGTCAAACATGTAAAGATATTTACCTGGACAGTGTATCACGATGTAGCAAAGTGGTCTTGGCAGTCATTTT
Source organism: Notospermus geniculatus (assembly GCA_002633025.1). Lineage (NCBI taxonomy): Eukaryota > Metazoa > Nemertea > Pilidiophora > Heteronemertea > Lineidae > Notospermus > Notospermus geniculatus. Next base: position 4,404 of record NMRB01002278.1, read on the forward strand.
GTATCATGGGACCTTGGAACTTGACCTCAAGGTCAAATGCTTGCATTTTTTAGCCTGTGGGTCAAAACTGTAAAGTATCCATGCATTGTATTGTAGCTCAGCAAAATGGTCTTGGCAGTCTCTTGGATCATGTGACCTTGAAACTTCACCTCAAGGTCAAATCTCAAGGTCAAATTCTGTCATAAATTTTCTGTCAGTGCTAATCCTTTCATTCTTTGTGTCTTTCCAGGTAGGTGCAACCGTTTTTCCTTCTGAAGTTTTGATGCTTGAAAAAGGTAGGGGTCAGTATCATGAAAGGACTCAGGGAAGTCTAAACTCCCTACGCAGTTGTGTACCGTGCCCCCTTCGGTTTACCCGCTTTCCACAACTGCTTAACTTCGTAAAATTTGTCGCGTTTGTTCAACAGATGCCGCTGAGAGAGTCGACCAATGAGAGCGCCGAGCAACTGGTAACCAAGCTGGCCTGAGACACTTTTTCATTGGCCGAGCGGTTCGTAGCCATGGTAGCACAAGAATATCCGTTGCCAACGGGCCAAAGAGTTCTGAAAGCAGCGTGCTGATAGGCTGTAAAACTTGCCCCAGGCCCTGACGCCATCTGTTGACCAAACGCGGCGACTTCCACGAAATAAAGCAGTTGTGGAGAGCGAGTAAACCGAAGGGGGCGCGACTCACAACTGCGTAGGGAGTTATAGGAAAAGTCGAGACACATTTGCTGCCCAGAAAACAAAAAGCAGACTTGTCATAAGTAATGGGCAACCAGAATATGTGTGGTCAGAAAAACATTTGTGGTTTCCCGGAGTTTGAACTGAACTGGTGATTGGTGGTACAGGTTGTAAAAACGTTTGATGAATTTGTCTGCACTCGTCCAGAGATGATTCAAGACCAATTGATGACAAGGTCGTGTGACCCATACTCATTTGTGCTTATTCTAAACATAATGTTATGAAATATTGGATTAAAACTGTCAACTAGGACGCCATTGAGTTGTAAAGAAATTATGGAAAAAGTTGGCGAGACGTGGAGTTTTAATGAATAAGATTTACAGCAGTCAAAAAGTTATGAGTGCATGTCGTTTATCTACCAGTGTGGTATAGAGCTTGTGCAGCGGCTCATTATGATGTCACTTTTGACCGGCAGTCCACCATGCTGGCGGTCAAAGATAAAGTGCGCCACGTGCAGATCATCATGGTTGAAGACGCAACACTCCACTTGCGCTGACGACAAACTGCACCACGTGGGTCGCCAACGTCATTTGACGTCAGTTTGACCGGCAAGATGGCAGATTTTTTCATGATGACGTCATCTGCACAAGCTCTATACATGTACCTTTCTGGGAACTGATGGAAATACAAGCTTTAAGTTCATATGATGCCAGGNGTTGGGGGTGACTAGAGGAAGGTTCCTTTCGAAAATGGCCACGTTCTCATTTACAATATGGCCGCCAGAGCCGCCATCTTGAAATCATATTCCGTCAATTTCAGGCAAAACCGTTTGTCTGATCATATTGATTTCTTGTATGTGTGTTGGGGGTGACTAGAGGAAGGTTCCTTTCGAAAATGGCTGTGCTGCGATTTACAATATGGCCGCCAGAGCCGCAATCTTGAAATCAGATTCCGTCAATTTCAGGGAGAACCATGGAGAACCATATGTTCGATCGTATTGATGTTTTGTGTGTATGTTGGGAGTGACTAGAGGAAGGTTTCTTTCGAAAATCGCCGTGTTCTGATTTACAGTATGGCCGCCAGAGCCGCCATCTTGAAATCATATTCCGTCAATTTCAGGAAAAACCATTTGTCTGATCATATTGATTTTTTGCATGTATGTTGGAGGTGACTAGAGGAAGGTTCCTTTCGAAAACGGCCGTGCTGCGATTTACAATATGGCCACTAGAACCACCATCTTGAAATAAGATTCCGTCAATTTCAGGGAGACGCGTTTGTCTGATCCTATTGACTTTTTGTATGTATGTTGAGGGCGACTCAAGTAAGGTTCCTTATGAAAATGGCTGCATTTCAATTTACAATATGGCCGCCAGAGCTGACATCTTGAAATCAGATTCCGTCAATTTCAGGAATGTACTATTTGTCCGGTGATATTGGTTTTTGGTATGCATGTTCCCTGATATTGACGGAATCTGATTTCAACATAACTTGACTGGAGGTTCGCCCAACTCAACATACACGCGGGGGCATATGCCACGCTTTGCGTTGCTCTTGTTTCCGCCTGCGCCTGCCTCCGCCTCCACACCTGCACCCGCCTCATGGAAAAGCAGCTTTACACAAAAATGATGATACTGAAAGTTTTGGGGCACGGTTCAAATACCATGTTGGCTCTCCCGTAAATAAACGTGTGAAAAAATGTGGCCTAGCTACATGTACCATCTTCCACGATATGTGTCAGTGTGATTCAACATGTTGCGCTAACCGTGGATTGCGTTGATCATAATCCAGGCCGTAATTGCTGGGATTTGCTAAATGATGTGATCTTCATGCACTGCTCATGAGTCGGCTACAGTTCAAACGCGAGAGTATGATTTATTGCAGTATCGTTGCTGATGAATCATGGGAAGCAGACCTTGAACGTCACGAGATCGTTGGTTAAATTAATCTGATTGGACGGCATGAATCAAAATGATTGGTCTGCACATTTATTGCATCGGATTGTGCAATGAAGTGAGATACAGGCCGTCTCTGAATGATTGAGGTTTTGTTAGTCGCTGTAGGTCAAAGCTAAAAGATATGACGCATGTAGGTCTACATTATATTGTAGAACAGTGAAATGGTCTTGGCAGCCATTATCATGTGACCTTGGCACATGACCTCAAGGTCAAATGCTTTTGCATATTTCAGCCCTGAGTGTTTCTGTTGTAGTCAAGAATCATGTGACCTTGACAATAACTTGACCTTGAGGTCAAATGTTTTTGTTATTTTCAGCTCTGAGTGCTTTCTCTCTTAGTCAAAAATCGTGTGACCTTGGAAGTAACTTGACCTCAAGGTCAAATGTTTCCGTAATTTTCAGCCTTTTGTGGTTTCTCTGTCAGTCAAAGCTGTGAGATATTACCCATGTGCATTGTCTTTACCACAGCAAAATGGCCTTGGCAGCCATCTTGGATCATTGACAGCCATCTTGGATCATGGTACGGGTGCATCACGCGCCTCTTCTGCGTGACATCCGCGCACCACAGGCGAATGACGTTACGTCTTCACTACGTGCCTTCCATGACGGCGTGCGACGTCCGCAGAAGGTGCGAGGCCGGTACGCGCATGATGCTGCATGTGGTACGCCGATGGTGTGTGGCACGGAAGGAAGGTCAATAGTGCAACGCACTGTCATAATGTAGCAAAGTGGTCTTGGCAGCCATTTTGTATCATGGGACCTTGGAACTTGACCTCAAGGTCAAATGCTTGCATTCTTTAGCCTGTGGATCAAAGCTGCAAAGATATTGTAGCATAGCAAATGATCTTGGCGGCCGTTTGGATCATGTGACCGTGGAACATACATGTACCTCAAGGTCAAATTCCATTTCATTTTACAGCTATGAATGTTTTCTCTCGGTGCTAATCCTTTCATTCTTTGTGTCTTTCCAGGTAGGTGCAACCGTTTTTCCTTCTGAAGTTTTGAAGCTTGAAAAAGGTAGGTCAGTATCATGAAAGGTGTCGGGGAAAAATTGAGACACATTTGCTACCCAGAAAAGAAAACAGACTTGTCATAAGTAATGGGCAACCAGAATATAGCCATGGTTTACACCTGTCTGAAAAAGCCCAGACTTTTCGTAGCCCGGGTCTGAAATAAGCCCGGGCTTTTTGAGCATATACGCGGCATGTATGGGTTTTAAAAGCCCGGGCTTTATTAGACACGACGATTCATATTATGTAGTGTAAACAAGGTATGTGTGGTCAGAAAAACATTTGTGGTTTCCCGGAGTTTGAACTGAACTGGTGATTGGTGCTACAATTTGTAAAAACGTTTGATGAATTTGTCTGCACTCGATCCAGAGATGATTCAAGACCATTTGATGACAAGGTCGTGTGACCCATACTCATTTGTGCTTATTCTAAACATAATGTTATGAAATATTGGATTAAAACTGTCAACTAGGACGCCATTGGGTTGTAAAGAAGTTATGGAAAAAGTTGGCGAGACGTGGAGTTTTAATGAATAAGATTTACAGCAGTCAAAAAGTTGTGGGTGCATGTCGTTTATCTACTAGTGTGGTATACATGTACCTTTCTGTGAACTGATGGAAATACAAGCTTCAAAGGAGTTCGACGTCCAAGTTGTAAACAAACCAGTTTGTTTACAAACAGTGGTTGGCAAACTAGTTTTATTCCTTCGTGAAGGTGGCAGCACCAGTAGCGCCCCGTGATCGTGATCGACTGGTGCCCGGTCCAATTCAACTCACTCACGATATTTACGTCAGTACATATCACCGACAATAGGTGGCAGGTGGATAGAGAACCAGTGAGTGAGTGTTTACAACTTGGACGTCCAGCTCCTTTAAGTTCGTATGATGCCAGGTCTGCCCCCCCCCCTTGGAATTTGATGGTTGACCCTTCCTTTAGTTGGTTGCCATTGTAAAATATGAATTGCTATCATTCACTCCACTCAGTGGAAGTGTACTAAGCCTGCCACTCTGTATGCAGTTATAATCTGCCTGACTCTTGAACAGAGCTCTTGGTTTTAAGTCAGGACTTTAGTTTCAAAAGGTACTGATAGATGGAGACACTCAAATCTCAATCTTGTTCATTCTGTTTATTGTATGTAACCTACACTATGCAGTCATGTAGACTACTACATAAGGGCCGTTTAGACGACAAGCCAAAAAAAACACATTCAGATTCGATCCGATCGACCCACATTCTGGACCGGATGTGATCCAAGTGTTTGGTTAGCGTTTACACATGCATGTTAAATCTGGTCACATTCTGACTTCAAATTACCGTTGTGGAACTCTCCACAGCGAGTGCGGTCAGTGGAGGAAGAAAAACCACATCAATGCGCAGCGGCATGCGCGCAGGTCGGATGAATCTGGATTCGGGTCTCAATTGTGTTTAGACAAGCAATTTTAATCTGGTCGTATGTGGTCCAATGCGGTCCATTTTAACACATTCCCCCCCCCCCAGCATTTAAAAAAAAGTAACCAGCCAACGCCAGCATTTTAGCGATTTTTACCAAATTTCAAATTTCTCCAGAAAATTTATCACTTGAGATATGGGAACAAAGAACATGTCAGTAGAAAGATCGAAGTCCGTTGTTTCTGATACCACATTAACCATTTTGTTCTAAGTCCAACCACTTTCTTTCCACAAGCTTTAGAAAACTTGCTATTTTCACAAATACGCATGTTTTTCGCAAAAAATGGAGAAAACGCCTCCCGAGTGCCGCCATGTTGGTTTAAACCACACTAAAATACAAACAAACCTCCACCTATTTCAAGGCCGTGTTCAATGAGATCGTCGAAAGCACAGTGAGACAAGATGGCCAGTGGGTCATTAGGAGTGCTAGTAGCCATTGGTGATTTGGCGAGTGGGTAGCGCGATCCCTGTATTTGGGACTGAACTTCAATGTCCTTAATAAAGAGGTGTCTCCTAAAGCCGCCCATACACGGCGCAATATTATTGCACAATATGGGGCCCAAATGGGTGGTCGTGTGCTTTTCGCATGATGGGTAGAAGAAAGATTGGCAATAATATTGCCCATTGTGATCCTCATATTGTGCAATAATATTGATCGTGTATGGGCCGCTTTAGGGAGGTTCCTCATTTCCCTTCCTGTCGAGACTCCCACTTGTCTGTTGACCTAAACCATGCTGAGTACAAACCACCAGTCATTTGCCGTGTAATTCCTCTTCCGACCTTGAGGACCTTTCCTGATTGATCGTCAAGGTCAAACGTGACGTTATTTGCTCCGACGCGAGGGATCCGGATTACTCATCGGCAGGAATCCCATATTTCCCCAATATCGTGTACATAGTGTGAATGGTCTACGCGTATGATTTTGAAGTAGAGGTCGATACGTTTCTGGGCATGATCATGGAAGAAGTGCTCTCAAGCAGAAAGCAGGGATTTAGAATATGAATCTCTATATCTTCATTTCCATAAGTGTGAAGTGTTTGAATTTGTGACATGGTTTTCAAGGTGGTTATGATTTTGAAATATTTTGGGTTTTGTGACCAGATGTGATTTTGAAAAATCCTGGGTTTTGTGACTGTGATTATGAAAAATTCTGGGATTTGTGACGTGGTTTTCAAGGTGGTTATGATTTTGAAAAATTCTGGGTTTTGTGACCAGATGTGATTATGAAAAATTCTGGGATTTGTGACTTGTGACATCTCAATTTTGTAAGTGCATATCATCTGCCACAAGATCAAGTCTTAATTCTTGTATCAATTCTGAAATGGTGAAAAAAATTTCATTTCGACTGTGCATAGAGGATTCTGCCTGATAAAGTCAGATATTGATTTTGGTGAATCTGTTGTGGATTGATTATGGAAGTGAAGACTTCTTGTGGAGGTAGTGATTCAATATAGTGATTTTGGCTGTCAGAGTGCCGCAATGGAAAAATTGATCTGTCACTTCAGAGGTTCTGCCTTCGATCCCTGTCGGACCCATTCTCCATGTGATAGAGAGAGCAACTCTCTTTGACCGCACAGGATTTTCTGGATATTCTGGTTTCCTCTTACTGTGCGCTAAATTCGCACAATGTTGTCTATAGAGCTGAAAATGGCATATTTAGTGCTCGTCTGATGATGGATGATGCTAACAGACATGACAGATGAACTGCCATGAGTTTGACTGATACATAGTCCATCGTGATTTGAGAAAAAGTGTTGAATCGAGGGCTGCGCCAAATATGGCATTAAATTAGCTCTACAGACAACATTGGGTGAATTTAAAGGAGTTAGACGCCGAAGTTGTAAACAAGCTGGTTTGTTTACAAACATGGTCGGCAAACTAGTTTTATTCCTTCGTGCAGGTGGCAGCACCAGTCGCGCCCCGTGATCGTTAGACAGGTTCCCGGTCCGATGCAACTCACTCACGATATTCACGTCAGTACATATCACCGACAATAGGTGGCAGCACCGCAGGCGTGGCGTGGATAGAGAACCAGTGAGTGAGCATGTTTACAACTTGGACGTCCAGCTCCTTTAATGTACAGGAGGAGGAAACCGGAGTGCCCGGAGAAAACCTCTGCTGTCGAAGATAGTTGCCCTCTCCATCACACAGAGGACGGGTGTGACCGAGGAATGAACCCAGAACCTCAGAGGTGACAAGCAGTGTTCTCCACACCAGTTAAACAATTGGCGGCCCGCCCCTCTTAAAAATATCGACGGTAAAATCCGCCCCTCTTAAAAATGGCCCGCCCCTCTTAAAAATTCGTCCACCCTAATATTTATGATTAGGTCGCTCNCCTCGCGTGCACTGGTTGGCGGCCGATCGTGCGATATAGGTTTGCACAGATGGATGACATTTGCCGGTGATAGCATCGTTCTGGAAGACTAGGGATTATCGAAATAAGGGATCGATGGCATTCACTAACTGTGGTGGGGTTGTCTTCATGTGTCTTTTGGCTCTTCTCTGTAGCTAGGCCAGAATTGATTTACTACCGGCTTGAGCGGACCAGTGGTTTATTCGTGCGGATTTACAAAAATTGAGTTTTGTTTTGTAAGTCTGAAGATACCATTGGTCGAAGGTGGATGTTGTAAAAGCCGCACTGCCACGAAAAGGCCGAGCACAAATCTGAGGTAATATACCAATTACATCAGACGGTACCCCGCTATGCTTTGAGTATCGTGGCATGAATTCGTCACTTGATGCTGGATTACCACAGCGGATTTTACGAAGATAAGATCTTACTGGATTAGGAATGATTCACTCCATGGTACTGTATGTCTGAGATTTTCCATCTATGACGAGGATTTGTAACCAACACCGATTACATTGTAATTTCTCAACTGGGATTAGTACGAGATTATCCGAGGGATTAACACCAGTACATACAATGATTAGGGTCATCTGGTGGTCGTCTTAGTGTTGCGTGTATCCCATGATGCCATGTATTGCAGCGTTTATCTACTGCACAGAATGTATTGGATCAAGCTCTGACAGGTTGGTACTAGTGTAATGTTGTTGTCAGTGTTATTGTTGAAAAAGGTTTGGTTTAAGTTTGTCCATTTCAGATTGCCCACCATAAAGTGAAAAGTGCTGCCACTTGTTGCCTTGACCAAAATTTACCAATTATGCTATGGCCTTGACCCCACTTTACCACTGCTGCCATTTGGTGGCCTTGACCCCACTTTGCCACTGCTGCAACTTGGTGGTGACGCTTGTGACAGGACGCATGATGGACAGGCCTATCAAGACTGCCACTTGGTGGCATTGACCCCACTTTGTCGTTGCTGCCACTTGGTGGCCTTTTGACCCCTCTTTGCTGATGCTGCCACTTGGTGACCTTGACCCCACTTTGCTAGTGCTGCAAGTTAGGGCCATATGCCAGGGTTGGACTTCTCTTGAGCCCTCTTTGCCGATGCTGCCACTTGGTGACCTTGACCCCACTTTGCTAGTGCTGCAAGTTAGGGCCATATGCCTGGGTTGGACTTCTCTTGAGCCATTTTTGCCTGAGCGTGAGTGAGATGTCATCAAATGTAACAAACATACTAGACCTTCACCCTCCTAACGTCCACTGTGAAGTTGTCGTGCATCTGCAAGTGGTGGGAGACACAACAGGGGGCATTTACATATAGACTATCATGTAGGCCCTTACCCCACCTGTAGTACAACCTATCGTGAGCCTTGCGATATATACACGGTGTACAGATTTGCCCAGATGTTAGGAGGGCAAAGGTCAAGTGTTTCATCATGTCAGGCCTATCAATGAGGAACCGGAGGAACTAATCCATGACGTGGCGCTGATGAACAACTCAGTCTAAAATATGACGTCGAAAGTGAGGCTAACGTTATTTGCCATTTAATTCTGAAAACTACACCCTATTTCCAGCCCTGAAATACCCGACGTAGTCCACTGAATTTCGAATTTCACACGTTTGACATCAAGTTTAGGACTGACTCAATGTATCTGAGTGTTTTCAAGCGAAAATTCAAGCGGGTGAGCGGGAACATGTTGAATTTTATCAATAAAATTGACTAATTTTGGCGTAAAGAACAGATCAAAGAGCAACGTCACTGATTCTGAATGACGCACGACGGAACGACGTACGACGTCAAAGAGGTTTTCAACGTCGCGGCGCATGCGTTTTTGAGTAAAAACTGAATTGTTCCCCAGCGCCTCCTTTGGGCACTCCGGTTCCCCATTACATGGTGGCTTAGGCCGCGCGCACACTGCAAGCGAGCTGGCGAAGCGAAGCGAAGACATTTTTTTGGCGAAAACCATTAAATACTGTGGAAGCATTGGCCTGTACAAACTGACAGTGATCAGAAAACGATCAGCGCTGATCACTCTCGGTTTGTACAGGCCAATGCGCCCTGAGTTATTAAACATCTTCGCCACATTGCTGGGCGAAATTCTCTTCGCTTTGCTTCGCTAGTTCGCTCGCAGTGTGCCCGCGGCCTTCGCCATAGAATAGAAGGCCTAGTGAATTTGATATGTGCCAAAATTAGAAGTGGTCAAAATTGTGCCCCCAAATTAGGATTACTTGTTCAAAATCAACCTTGTTCCACCTTACACACTCTTCCATGAAGTGTCCAGGGCAACATTCAGTACAAGGAACTTGACTTGGCTGCAGCATGTCCTGAACAGACTTTTAGGTTGTAAATTCGGGTAGAAAGAGTACTGAAATTAAAGCTAAGGCGTTCTTCTCCAATTCCCAACAGCACGCGGACACATTGTTGGTGTGCCCATTAGTCTTAAAAATACAGGGTCTATAGCCAGTTCTATGTGATTGAAAGGCCTGCACGTGGATGTGTTTTGGAGGGACACAGTGGAAAATGTTAAAGGAGTTCGACGTCCAAGTTGTAAACAAACCAGTTTGTTTACAAACAGTGGTCGGCAAACTAGTTTTATTCCTTCGTGAAGGTGGCAGCACCAGTAGCGCCCCGTGATCGTTAGACTGGTGCCCAGTCCAATGCAACTCACTCAACCACTCACTGGTTCTCTATCCACGCTGTGCTGCCACCTATTATCGGTGATATGTACTGAAGTGAATATCTAGTCTCGCGCAGCCAACCATTTTGTTCCACAGGTACTGCGACACAAACGTTCGATCCTCAGATTCGGCTGGGTGACCGAGCGGCTGGGTGACCGAGACTAGTGAATATCGTGTTTACAACTTGGACGTCCAGCTCCTTTAAAATATCATCTGCCTGTGGTATCCTTCTCCCAAACTTGTACCAATATTCATTTCATCGTCTTCCAAATACAAATCTGAAATAAGTCAAGTGTCGAAGATCATGGGTGATATGAATAAAAATAAGTACATGTAATAACTTTTACTCCAGTTTTTGAAGTATTTACTGGTGACTATATGAATAAAACAGGAGTAATTACTGCAAGTAATTACTTGTAGCTACTACTGATGAGTGTTAGTTAATACTCGTGCAGTAGTTACTCCAAAAACAGTAAAGACTGCCGAGGATATGAATAATCAGCAGTATTAATTTCAGTACGGTGAACCCAGGATCAGACGAGTAAAAACTAGTAGGGCAGAAGTAAATGCAGCTGTTTATTCATATGAATTCAAGTGTTCATTTGTACTTGGAGTAAAAGCTTGCAAGTATTTACTTTTACTTCTAGTAACTACTAGCTAGTAAATACTGATTTTTATTCATATCACCCCATGGATCAATCTTGTAACCCATCAAGGGTTAAAAGGCAAAGCAGTCCGGGATATAAGCTCAGATAGCAAGAAACAAGACTGTACACGTACTCTACTGCTTTATTCGGTGGACCGTTTACTATGGAGCCTGTAGCCGCCAAATGAGGCACAGCTTCTACGGTTGCCATGGCGACGGAGTATCAGTATCGACAGGAAGCGGCTCTGAGATACTCGTTTAGAATTACATATCCAGAGGAATAATCGTGTCGACGAAAATCACCCCGATGTCGGGTTAAACGCAGGAAGTAGAGCAATAAAATGTGTTGAGTAATAATATTGTCATTAATTTAAGGTATAGACGATTCTCGAATTCGCAGATCTGCGCACTTCCGCCGAAATCTCAACCAGAACCTCGATCTGAAACCAGCTGATGTGACGCCATCCTTGATTAATGGTCGAGTCTGACGCAATGTCTTCAACATCACTGTCATGGGGTTGTCTGCATTACGTCATTTGGTTTCATACTGAGGTTGTGGTTGAGATTTCGGCGGAAGTGCCCAGATCTTTGTCGTTTACGTCAATTTATTAACGGTCTATTAACCAGTTCAAGACCAGGCATTGTATCATTGTGACGTCATCAGACGTCATCAAGCGTCATATAGTGCATTGTTGTATGCGACGCTAGTGCATTAGGTTCGTGATGCCATGGCATCCTCGTGATGTCACGACCGGAATCCAGTCGGGTAGCAAAGTGGTTGAGACCCAGCCGGTGGTCATTGATTGTGTATATTAACCATGACTCGTCAGGTGTACCGAAAATGAGGCCTAAACCTGAGGCACTGCAGTGAGGGTTTGGGGTGTGACTTGAGGTGCACCCAACAAGTCCTGGTTACACAACCAAGGATCAACGGCAAGGGCGTAATTTCAGTTCTAGAATACATAAAACTTAGAAATACATGCAGGACCAAAGCAACTTTGCCCTAGTTTGGTTCCCAAACTCACCGCTTGGCGCAGAAGAGTTCGGTAGCGGCCTCGTTTGACCTTGACCTCACACACCAAAATCTGTGTGTCTGACGTCACAGAGGATTCCCGTCCAAGAGCAGGGAGTCACGCGATACGAGGGATTCCCCGGCCATGTTGTTAAAAATAAACTAAAGAGGTCAAGGTCAAATGAGGCAGCTACCAAACTCTTCTGCGCCTAGCGGTGAGTTCGGGAATCAACTAACTGCCCTATTTTCCACTGGTCCCAAATTTACTAACCCAGCGAGTCAATAGGGAGGTTGAGATCAGCGACTTTTCACGGATCCTTATACGTATACGGATCGAAATGTACACAAAATTTGTCCTCGTTGTACAGAATTCTATCCGTATACGTATACAGATCCGTGATAAGTCGCTGATCTCAAACTCCCTATTGGTGTTATCAAGACCCAATGACAAAAAGAGGCTAATGCATTTTCCAATTAAATTATTGATACTAATAACCAAAGCATTTTGCACTTTAGACTAGTGATTTAATTTATTGATAAAATCAACTTTGTAAATTCTGTCTCTTTTACTACCGTACCATATGGATGCATTGCAATTCTGTACTTATTCATCAAATTTCTCGTTAATGTCAGCTCAATCCTGCCGTGAATGATGAGGTGTTTGAAGGTCGTTGCCAGCGACGGCGACTCGGTATAGAGATTATGGAACGACGTTACGTCGCACGCAGACTGTCTCATCGTCGTTACCGTGATCTAGTGTAGTCGCGACTCGTTACGCTAGGCTGATGTAGCGGTATGCGTTTGAGGGTGCTTCTTCTGAATCTGGAGCTAATGAGTTGAAGATTCGTTGCCTCTTAATAAAGGATATCATACTGTGTCGATGTGTGTGATTTCTGTAACGTTCCCTGTATAGCAGTATTGGATTTTGTGGGAGTGATTACATATCAGTTCTGTGGCTTAGTGGATCATATACAGTACATGTACATGTACATGTACATGTACATACAGGATGTTGTGTATTACATGTATTATGTCAGTCAATAAGAGGTAGTGTTATTTCTGATTCATTTAGGGACACGTAGTATTCAATTTTGGTTGTTTTGTTAGTAGTCTATGGAAAAGTGCTTCCATCCTAGCCCTGTCAAACCTTTACAGTCATGTTTACTGCCACTTTAGTCCATGAGAACCCAATAATGTCTTGTCATGTCATGCTACTAAGTCCCTGTCAACCCCTCAGAGTCTCGTAACCCTGTCAACCTCTCAAAGTCTGCTGTACTCCCACTTTAGTCCCTGTCAAGTCGGTACTGTCAGGTCTACTGCCAAAGTCCCTGTCAACCCCTCAGAATCTGGTCTACTGGCACTTTAGTCCCTGTCAAGTCAGTTCAGTATTGTCAGGTCTCTGCCAAAAGTCCAGGGCTGTCAAGTCGGTACTGTCTGGTCGCTGCCAAATGTCCATGTCATGTCCTTATCGTCAGGTTGCTGCCAAAAGCCCATGTCATGTCTGTACTGTAAGGCGCTGCCAAAAGTCCCTGTCATGTCATGTCGGTACCGTCAGGTCGCTGCCAAAGTCCATCCATGTCATGTCAGTACTGTCAGGTCGCTGCCAATAGTCCCTGTCATGTCGGTACTGTCAGGTCGCAGCCAAAAGTCCGTGTCATGTCGGTACTGTCAGGTCGCTGCCAAAGGTCCGTGTCATGTCGGTACTGTCAGGTCACTGCCAAAGGTCCCTGTCATGTCGGTACTCTCAGGTCGCAGCCAAAATTCCCTGTCATGTCGGTACTGTCAGGTTGCTGCCAAAAGTCCCTGTCATGTCGGTGCTGTCAGGTTGCTGCCAAAAGTCCCTGTCATGTCGGTGCTGTCAGGTCGCAGCCAAAAGTCCCTGTCAAGTTGGTACTATCATGTCTCTGCCAAAAGTCCATATCAAGTCAGTACTGTCAGGTCTCTGCCAAAAGTCGCTGTCAAGTCAGTACTGTCATGTCTCTGCCAAAAGTCCATGTCATGTCGGTACTGTGAGGTATCTGCCAACCTGTCAGAGTTTGGTCTACTGCCACTTGACTTAGTCCCGTCAACTCAGTACTATTTGGTCTACTGCCACTTAGTCCCTGTCAACTGTTTCATCATCACCATCACTCAGAAGGATCACTAGAAAATGCTTTTGGCTATTTCTTCACCTATGACCACTGGGGTTGCCACTCCGACATCCCAGGCCATTCTGATGGGACATGCGGTCAGATGTGTGGCGGTCTAGGAAAACCCAGTGGATGTCGCTCAATGATCAACAAGGGCTGTCAGATTGCCTGTGCATTGATCTCCTACTGTTTACCTGTTACGTAGTACATTTCAGCTGTATTGAAATGTGCGGGTTCACCAAGGCCAATAACACTTACCTCAAATGCGACATCCGCTGGGTTTTCCTAGACCGCCTCACATGGCAAAGATACAATCTATTTCCTCCAGCATGTCCTGGCCATCTTGACCACCTGCCTAATTGGTATTCGACGGAGCTCTTCACCCTCTGTGGATTTCACAAAGTGGCGTTTCTGTCCATTGGTCAGCGGCCGTGAATGAAATATTGGACAATGCTTGGAAGATGGCGAGTTGTCTTGGTGATGCAAGGAACTGCAAAAATTGACTTCATATCTGCTGTAGTCTAGGTGCATGGTTACCTGGAGTAGTAAGTGTACGATTCCAGTTGAGCTCAGAGCAGAGAGAAAGTAATGGCGATGTCAGGTCGACCTTGCGATGGCACAGAACAGGCGCAGACTGACTTTTCCGGATCACTTTGCGTCTGAGGCACGACAGCGTGGAACAAATCAGTCGCCGATCTGGTGTGACATGATGCAGTGCGTCTCAGTTACGACGATCGGGATCAGTCGCCGATCAAAAAGATCACGAATCGCAAGAGTTGAACTACTTCTGTGTCATCCGGACGGGCGTAATCCATTCGTAGGTGACCTGATCATGGTTACGATTCACTGTGCGCTGATGCTGCTTGTTCCACGGTGATCGTACACTCATTTTCATTTTTAGCCCGCTTGGCCGCAAGGCCCAGCAGGGCTTATGCTGTGGTTGGGGTCATTGAGTGGTGGTCTGTCGTGCGTTAGTACGTACGGCGGTACGTCCGTAAACTTTTGGTTTGTTAGCGCTCTAGCGCCTTTATTTTTTGACGGATCTTTTTTATCTTCGGTGGGTGTATATATGGGCCTAAGATCTAGGTCGAGTTTGATTTTGAGCACGGTTGGATTCCTATTTTGGCCCCTAGGGGGCGTTTTGTGAAAAATTTCAAAGGGCTATATTTTGATAATGGTTTGAACTATTGTGTTGAAACTTTGTACTCATGTACCTCTAGGTTATAGCAACTTACACAAACAATTTCGGTGAAATCTGATTCTTGACTTTGCCACTAGGGGGCCAAAACCAAAATCACTGAAAGTGCTATTTCTCCCTAACGAAGAGAAGGATTTTTGTCAAATTTTTTTCATGGGTATATCTAATAAGGATACATAAGATAGTACTCGATTTTTTTATTTGACCTACTTTCAAGGTCACAGAGGTCAAAGTTTGTCTGGAATTACGAAATTGGCTCTTTTTGTAATGATTTGACTTATTGCTTTGAAAATTCCATTTATATGGCAATTTGGCATGTTTGTACCTAAATGGCTTATATGGGGTTGCTGATGATTCCCACCACCATGCTTCAAGCCAAGCGGGCACAGTGCCATTGGCACTATTTTTGTGACCTGACCGTGCTTGCGGACACTTGATGCCGACTGTTCCGTCGCAGCGCAGGTAATCGCAGTGTGACCTGACATCTGCATAAGAGTGCAGAGTGATTCTTCGTCCAGGGCCTAAAAATATTATCACTCCTTCATAACCCACAGTCACAGCTTGGTGCAGTGGAAACATCGGGAGTGTTGATAGCCTAGTTACCACAACAAGCGGCAGTTAGCAAGTTAGCAAGCGGCAGGTCCTGGGTTCGAATCCCGACCATACGGGATTAATCATCCCTTGCCCTTCAGCCTGTCGCATGGTAGTACAGTGCACCCTCGCTCTTACGAACCTCGATTTTACGAAATCCCGGATATTACGAACCCAACGTCTGGCTCCCAAAATTTCATGACATTTATGTAAATCCTCACTATTACGAACTCAAATGGCGGCCGTGGTGGCAATCTCATCGCGTTTTGGAACTTTATTTGCGCGTATAAGTAAGGCAGTTTTCAATTTCTTGCGTATCAGACGGATCATAAAGTATCATAGTGCGTATGGTACGCATCTGGGGCTTTTTTGACATGCGTATGTTACGTTTTATGCAAGATTTCAGTTGCGTTTTTTCCAATAAGAGTTGCGTATTTACGCAAATACGCACGTTATCTAAACCCCTGCTTGTGTCTTTGCATGGGCAAGTGAAAGACTCCATCCAACTGAGGAGCATGAGTAGCTTGAGATGGCCTCTTCCATACATAAATACCAATTCTGCTATGGCTTCAGCCTTGATGGAAAAATCTATTACAAAATACAATATGGGCCCCTGTCATGCCTGTCGGGCTCTATCACCAGTCAGCCCACTCTTCCTGTATAGAGGTTCTTCACGTGACGTCACAGCTCCAAATATCCGCCATATTGGCCGTCAAATGACGCAACGTCACAGCATCAACACAGCGTTTTTGACATGGTTTGTACGTTGTCGGCATTCATCGGACCTCTTCCATGTCTTCTACACTGTTCTACAGCAAGCCGTATGGACGATTCGCTTTGTTTTCAACACGGTTTTCACACCAGACCAACTACTTATGCTCAGAAACTGTGAGAGGTAAAGTGATTTGTTGAGTTGTATGCTCCCAGTGGTCTGTAAGGGCCGCTGAATGTTCGAACCGAGAACAAGATGGCAGCCTCCATGGCTTCATTTTTACGGCCAGTATGGCGGCCGTGTGACGTCAGTGAAGAACCTCTATAGAGAGGCGACTCTTGGCAGCACAGGTTTTTCCCATGTAGTCTGGTTTCCTCCTGCATGCTCTCCATTAATTTTTCCACCATTGTCTGTAGAACTCGTATGCGATTTAATATGCATACTGATTCCCTGCTTTACCACACGGCAGCTCTCGGGTCAGTTAACCGACAAAACTTCTATCCATGCTTAACTGGCGTACCTCTCGCTTCATTTAATTGACAGAACCCAAGAGACCAATACAAGTATCCTAAAAACCATCACGGCAGTTTTTTATGGCGTTCTACGAGCAGTTGTTGGCCGCTGTGTGCCGGGCGAGCTAGCACACGGAGCCCTAGGACTAGTCTTCAATTACGTTCCTTGTATATCAAGGCGCCCCAAATCTACCTTGTGATGTTCTTGTGCTGTTATTGGATTTTGGAGCAAGGTCCTTGTTTCCATGACGATAGATTATCGGGCGAAATTCATGAGTTTGGCATTTTGGAGGTCGGCATATCGGGGAAGGGTAAGTGGTCTTGGATGAGATATGATAAAATTATGGACCCCACGGTCGCGAGGGGAATAAGAATTAGGAACATTCGTCAAGAAAACAAAAGGTCCCCTTTCCGAGTTGTTTATCATGTTTATCAAGTTATTCATTGCTTAGATTGTGAAACAAGGAGCCTCGATGGCATAGTGGTTGTCATGTCCGCTTAGTAAGCGGTAGGTCACGGGTTAGAATCCAACCTGGACCATGGGATTAATCATCCCTGGCTCATCACATCCATCACATGGGACAGCAAGCCAGGTGCCTTGTAGGCCTACCTTGTGCTGTTGCAAGGGCAAGTAAAAGACCCCATCCAATCCAAGTTGTTTATCAAGTTATTCATTGCTTATGCCTAGGTCACATATCCAACGGGTCCCCACTCGACCGCTTGCCGTGGATTTTAGAGACCGTACGGGTCCATTACGATTTTCATGTCTACAGTGTGTGTGGTCACATATTCTATGGCGCCCGGCGGTGCCAGTGAAAACTGGTGGAAAGTGATCGCAAGACGCCACTCAACAAACCGTAAAGGTGCCGGCCGGATGCTGTGCGGTAAGCTTCCGGGCTCCGTCCAATGAACAGATGCACCGCAAGGCGTCCGGCTGGGGTCCTCATTGCGCACGGCCGGGGTGCCGCACGGCGCCTTTGAGCACCGCAAGGGGCCTGTCAATCTTTTTTCACGATAATTGGCAGAAATAATCATGCGGAGCCCGCCCTGTCACCGGCAGGAGTGGACATGGGATCCGTAGGGGCCACTACGGGCCTTCTACCATTGTCTACGGGCTTTCTACGGCCTACCGGTCAGATGAAAACGCCGGGAGATTTGGGAGCAGCCAGCTCAGCACCGCGGCGCCCGTACGACAGGTGAAAAATGTCCCGGTGCTGGTGGGAACCGTGAGGGAGCCGGTCGGGCACCGTACGAAATAGGCCAAAATGTCTGTTTTTACTCGCCGTACGGGCCCTGGAGTGGATATGTGACCTAGGCTTTAGATTGTGAAAAAGGAGCCTTGATAGTGTGGTGGTTGTCATGTCTGCTTCGCAAGCAGTTGGTCCTGGTTTGGAATCCAGCCTGGACCGTGGGATCCCTGCCTCTTCACGTCCGTCGCAGGGGACAGTAAGCCGTGGTGTCTTGTACCCAGTGTCTTTGCAAGGGCAAGTTAAAGACCCCATCCAAGTGAGGAACATGAGTAGCTTGAGATGGCCTCTTCCGTATTTAACAGCTAGGGCAAATAATGCTGATGGCTTTGGCCCTGACGGGAAAAAAACTATTTCCCAAAAGCAGGAAATGTGGTTGCCAGTAGATAAATGGCTGTATTGCCCGGTAAGGGGTTAACAACAATTGTTGAATAATGAATGATGTCAGAGTCAACAAGGCATCGATTCTGCAGCCTACTCCAACGTGATGGATGAATGTTTCACATGGAGATTAGACAAGCTTGTCCAGAGTTGGAGCCAATATCCTGGACTAACTCTGGCCTGTTGACTTAATGCTTAGGAGTGTTTTTCTTCAAGTTGGACATGAACTGAATTCAGTATTGGACCCAAGCAGTCAGAGTGGCGTAGTAGAAATGTCGTGCTTCATATCGCTGTGGGGTCTGGTTCAACACTTGGTTGTGTAAACTTGTATGAAGGGTGGCTTGGATAACACCGAGTTTTCCCTTCATAACGTTTTACCAAGTTTGTACCGGCACTGGTGTTTAACCACAATTCCATGTTTGCCAGATAAATGGAACAAGCGGAATGTTTACCGTGTTACCGCATTCCGTTTCCACGACTCCGCATTCCTCTGACTGCGTGTCAGCTAAACGTAGCTTTAGGCAGGCAGGATCTGCCGTTTTGGCCACCGACGATCATGTCTCGGCAGCTGGCTCTCAGTCTGATCTCAGTAATGCGACCACCCCGCTAACACGACCACTTGAGCAACATCCCGTCGGTGGTCGTGTTACCGGGGTTCCACTGAATTTGGCGCTCGGTCTTTCAACTCGCTATTTCCAGAAAGGGCATGAACATACATGTAGGTCCTTTTTTGCCACTTCCTCCCTCTGGTGGTCCATGATGTTTATATTGTGGACTTTTCTGAACACATCGGCCAGTAGCCTACCATGGATATTTGTATCCAGTATTTATGATTTTAGCTCACCTTGGGAAGGATTGAGGAGCCTGATGGCCTAGTGGTTATCACGTCCCCGTATTTAGCGGGGGGGGGGGGGGG
>NMRB01002278.1:24185-84112 GCA_002633025.1 Notospermus geniculatus
ATTTTTAGCTCACCTGTGGTGAGCTTATACAATGGTTGTGTGTCCGTCGTCCGTCGTCGTCTGTCGTCGTCCGTCGTCGTTGTCCGTTAGCAGGGCACGTTTCGTAACCGCTGGAGCTATTGATCTGAAACTTGGTACATATACACCCCTAGGTCAGATGACCTACGACACTAAGTTTCGGTCCGATTCGATTCTTGGCTTGGCCACCAGGTGGCTAAAACCGAAAACACAAAAAGAAAAAAGTGCAATAACTCCTGAACTAATGACAGGATCATCTCCAAATTTTTATCATAGGTGTATCTAATGAGGATACATAACATATATAACGGGTTTTTGATTTGACCTACTTTTCAAGGTCACAGAGGTCAAAGTTCAAAATTTTTCCTTTTGGTGGCACGTTTCGTAACCGTGGGCGCTATTGACCTGAAACTTGGTACATATATACCCCAATGTTAGATGACCTACTACACCAAGTTTCGGTCCGATTTGACTCTTAGCTTGGCCACCAGGTGTCAGAAACTCAAAACACGAAAAGTGCAATAACTCCTGAACTAATGACTGGATCACCTCCAAATTTTTATCACAGGTGAATCTGCTGAGGGTACATTACATATATAAAGGATTTTTGGTTTGACCTACTTTTCAAGGTCACAGAGGTCAAAGTTCAAAATTTTGCCTTTTGGTGGCACGTTTCGCAAGTGCTTGGGCTATTGACCTGAAACTTGGTGCGTATACACCCCTATGCCAGATGACCTATGACAGCAAGTTTCGGTCCGATTCGATTCTTGGCTTGGCCACTAGGTGGCCAAAACCAAAGCTCAAAGCCTAGTAACTCCTGGGCTGGGTTGCACAAAACTCATGTTAGCGCTAACATGATGTTAGCGCTAACATCATGTTAAATGACGTAAAATGACAATGGATTTTGACGTCATCTAACATAAAAGTTAGCGTAACACCATGTTAGCGCTAACATGAGTTTTGTGCAACCGGCCCCTGAACTGTTACTGGATTGTTTCTAATTTTTGGTCAGATGTGTATCTAATGAGGATACATGACATTATGCAAAGAGTTTTTGATTTGACCTACTTTTTACAGTCACAGAGGTCAAGTTCCAAATATTGCCATTTTAGTGGCATGTTTCATGGCTATATGGCCCTATTCTAACATGGTGTGATCATCTATGTGTACTCTAGATCAAATTTTTGTCCAATTGGAATGCAGTTAGTGGTTATCAGGCCGTCTTGGGAAATCGACTTTGGCATATGTCATAAAATCTCAAGCTAGAATGTTTTGACCTTGAAATTTTGACCGTAATCATGACCCTGGAACTCAGGCCTGGAGCATTTCGATTTTACATTTGTCATTTGTTCTTCTGGTACGTTCACACAGGTGAGCACATGGTCCATGGACCATTTCATTCTGTGTGTAAGCGAACTGGGGCTGAAGGGGTTTTTGGATCCTGGGTACACAAAAAGTGTACCCAGGTTCGATGTCGTCAAGTGAAATTGTACCCTGGGTCATTTTCATGTTACAAACTGTACCCAGGTTCTGATTTAGAGACCCAGGCATGAGCTCATTCTCAAGATCCCGATGGACACGTGAATTAAGGTTGGTGCCATGATCCTCCACCAGGTGGTACTGTTGCCATGTCACATGATCAGACACACCCATCATGGCCATGCACACATGACACATGCACACGTACATGGGAATGATAACCTTGTGCCTAAGTCTCTAAATCAGAACCTGGGTGCAGTTTGTAACAAGAAAGTGGACCCAGGGTACAATTTCACTTGATGACATCGAACCTGCGAACACTTTATGTGTACCCAGGGTACATTTTATGTGTACCCAGGGTACATTTTATGTGTACCCAGGATGACAATAACCCCGTCAGCCAAACTAGGGTTAAATCAATGAAAATGTGATCAAGTTTCATTAGATTCCTACAATTTCATTCGTTCGCGTACAGCAGGGAAGTAGCCTGCCGGAGGTCTCCACTCTAAGATCCCCATGGTACTTATCAGTTTCTTCAGCTAGGTTTTTGAGTTGTTCTTATGTTTGTGGAGTGAAATTCTCATCAGAACATTGGAGGTCAGCGAAGGAAACAGGTGTTTGCAGATCCGAGCTATGTTGGCAGGTGGTTTTCAAATATTGAGGAGTTTGTGATAATGTCAGATTCGGGTTTGCAGGTGATTTTCAGAAAGTTGGACATTTTTTATGACGTCGGATCTGACGTCATGTTCTGTTAGTGTTGGCAGGTGGTTTTCAAATATTGAGGAGTTTGTGATGATGCCAGATTCATGTTTGCAGGTGATTTTCAGAAAGTTGGACATTTTTGATGACGTTGGATCCAACGTCATGTTCTGCTGGCAGCTGGTTTTCAAATATTGAGAAGTTTGTGATAATGTCAGATCCATGTTTGCAGGTGATTTTCAGAAAGTTGGACATTTTTGATGACGTCAGATCCGAACTCGTGTTTGCAGGTGGTTTTCAGAAATGAGGAAGTTGACGTCAGATGGATCAATTTGCGATGACATTCTTTCTATTCTCAGAAGTTAATCGACATCAGAAGGAACTGGAATGGATAAAAAATTGAACTTATGATCTGTCAGAAATGCTTATAATTTCGCCTGGGAATGGCGGCCGAACACAAATTCTAATTTTGCGTTGGAAATAGCTCACAACAAATCATTTGGAGTTAGTGCTTGTCGAGGGAAATTCAAGTCACCATGATTTAATGCCACATTGAAAGCATTTTGAGACAGAGCTGGACATAACTCTGAAAATTGTAATGGAAAACTTAAAAAACTGTATGCTTTGTGATATGTTCGTTGTTATGGAGTATTTTCGTTACGATGCCTGTGGAATACCTACTTGTCGGTCGTCGTGACCGCACGAGCTGCAACCCTGGCGGGTGAGGATGTGACCCTTCTGTCCGCCATGTCACAGGATCAACTACATTTATTGTGTAGATGTGGCATTGGCGGCTGTTTTCTTACACTGTGAGTATACCTTTTACTTTGTGTCAGTTTCAGGTTGAAGAAATTAACACTTTATCACGGATGATTGGTTTACTTTATGATATGGTTCTCTGTAGGATTTTATATTGAAGATATAGGCCTTTTTAAACAGGGGGCAATCGAGGAAGCCTACCTCCACCCTTCTTGGTGGGTTTGCTTCAGGAAGGATTGATCACTTTTACACGGTGCGGGTTCGGTAACCGGCGTCGAAATCCAGTTTGAGGTTGGTTCTGAGGCCGGTAGAGGTTGGTTCGCTTTTACACGAGAGAATAGCTGGCCTGCACCTACCTCCACCTTCTCCAATGTCCCGAGACTCGCGCGGCAAACTGAACTGGCCTGAGGGAGGTGGAGGTCAGTTGTTTCGCTTTTACCCAGGGAAAAATAAACGAACCCTCCTTGACCCAGTCTCGATCCGGAATGCACCCGCACCGTGTAAAAAGGCGTAACATTACAAGGACCAGCATGCTGCTGTTGTAGTTTTCAGCTGTTAACCCTTAAAGCTCCCTACAGCAGCACACCAGGCGAGAACAAGCAATCTTTAGTCACCACCAACATGACCGATCTTCTTGCCAGCCACCGTAATACATGTAGACAAGGCGATGCCAGTTTTGGTATTGTTTGATATGGGTGAACATCACTGGCACACGACTGTTAGGAAGGGAATTTGCTATAGAGGCGTCACCTTTCGGAGAACGGCCACAACATAGGGAAAGCCCTCCTAAAAATAGTACGGTGACGCAGCCAAATCGGCGTAGTCGACGCCTACCTCCACAGCAAAGCCAATAGAATATTATTGACGACCGGAAGAAGTCAATCTGGGCATGCGCAGGAGGCATCTACTGTAAATTTATCACACTTCAAATGCATTTTTTGCAGTCATCAGATCGAACTTCCGATTACCAATAGGCTCAAATTGCTCTAAACATGTTTATCTATTGCAAGACGTTGACATTATTTTGATTTTATAATACTCGGCTGAGAAAAAATGCAATCTTCGGCACAAAATTCCGGCAGTTTAGCTCGGAAGCATGAGAGTCGATGCAATTTACTGAATTTACTGAATCTTGGAATAAGATCGCCGAACAATATTAACGTTATCATGGAGAAGGGAATTCCCGCTGCATATAAACATTGTGGTATAGCCGATAGCTGTCACAGGTTTTACCAAATCCTTTCGCCCAAAATACCTATGTTTAAAACTTCTTTGTCTTCAAACCATTGTTTGCCATATTTGGTAGGAACCAAATAGTTGTATTGTACGAACGTCTCGTTAATACTGTGGTTTCCTTGTCGACGTGCATGGCTTAATGTGTCAGGGAATTCCTATTATGTTCCAAATAGGGTACCAACCAATCAAATTTCGTTCCGGACCTTTTCCACTACATGCATTGACTTCTAACAGTCGTGGGCAAGGAGATTCCACTCACCGCTGTCAGCGCACACCTGGCATCAACACCGATTAATGCTCAGTGGTGAGCGATCACGTGCGCTTGTGCTTGCAGTCGCCTTCTGTGCGCGCTGCTGGCTATGGAGTCAGACGCGACAGTCATCGACTTAGAAAAACAAAAAACTTAAAAAGCTAAAAACGTGATGAGCGATTGGTGTACCATCTTAGTGTGGGTTAAATAGTGGGCTGGAAGAGTTGTCCCCATTTGGCAAGAAATCTGTTTAATCTAGTGGCAAATAACTCGCTGTATGATCAGTCCGATCGCAAATTTTAAATATACATTCACTGTCAGTAATCCAAGGTACAAAAAGCACAAAATTGACACACTAAATGATAATAAACAAGAAGTCAATCTCCAGAATTCACGAATTTTCGACCCCAACCGGGGTCTTTTTCAAGTGGAACTTTAC
Source organism: Notospermus geniculatus (assembly GCA_002633025.1). Classification (NCBI taxonomy): domain Eukaryota; kingdom Metazoa; phylum Nemertea; class Pilidiophora; order Heteronemertea; family Lineidae; genus Notospermus; species Notospermus geniculatus. The sequence goes on from NMRB01002278.1 coordinate 29,066, forward strand.
AATCTGAAACTCTAGAAAAGACTGTCAGTAAAATGTAGCACTGTCAGTAAAATGTAGTAGTTTCCATGTTTTTTGCCCAAAATATCCAACAAAAATCATGGGCAAGAACGAACGACTGTTCTGGTTGCTAAAAATTTCTTGTAGAATTCGATGTAGGACAAACATTTGTTGAGCGATCGCGATGCCATCTGAGAACAAGTGGCAAAACTCAGAACTTTTTTTGACCATTGTCAACTGCCATGAACATGCTTGAATATATCTTGCAGCCAAATATAAAGTGGATGACCGTTCGGTGGCCGCCACCATTGGAAATTCTTGTACAAACCCAATGGCTACAAAATCAGCTTCTTTTCCAGCCGAGGTTGGACCCGATGTTGCCGGTTCTTGATGAGATCTTTCCTCCATCGCTATGTAAACCCACGACCAGGAAACAATGTAACTTTATCAGAACAGAAATTAGCCACTTTATCAGATCACACCCCAATATGATGGGAAACGTAGTGATACGGAAAATGAGATAAGCTTTTAATCTATGGCGGCGGTTGTGGAACGTGCCGTTGGTTCACCAGCGTGTCTTTTCGTAGTGAATCCGTGATAAATGGCGTATTTGATGTGGCTTTGATGGCCAACTTGAGCTGATGTTCCTCGTGTTAAATTAAGTGGAAGATGTGTAGATGAAGTTATTTTTCTGGTCGTAAGAGGTCAATGACTCAAAGGCAATTGTCCTCAGTGGGAGCAGCGTTCGACATCGATCGTTTTGGATCAAAATATTATTTCAGGAATGCAAGCGCCAACTCGGGGCGTTAAGCAGGCCTCTCACGAGGGCGGTTCAGCACGGTTCAAAACCGTGCTGAACCTCAATGACACCGCCTAGACACCGTGAGGGTGTTCGCCATTGACTGCCACCTTGATTTTGGATCCACAGGATTTTCAAAATGTTTGAAATTTTCACGGCGGTTCTCAAAAATAGGAATCACCGAGTTGTTACCTTTCACAACCCTTCAGAACCGCTGAAAAAAATGGCTACCGTGTTGTTGCTCCCCAACACCTTGTGACTTCACAAGGTTGCAAGGGGGCAATTTCCACCGCCCCCAATCGCTCCTGCAGTATTTTCCGCGTCGAGTCACCTGCCGCGTGAGGATACCGGCATATCTGTCACAATTTGAATGACATGAATGATGTCACTTCGCTTAAATCATGACCACCACAAGCAACCGCATCGTGCTGTGTTAAAGGGCATCTAGAGGCAGCTTTTTAGTGTATATTAGAGAGCTTCTGCACCAACCCGGTTAGGCTCTACAACGACGTTTATCTATTGTGTGAGTGCACCCAAACAATAGATAAACGTAGTCGTATGGCCTAACCGGGCGGGTGCAGCTCTCTATTAATATGATTACTAATACACAATTGTTGCCAACTAGGGCATCAGGTTTGAAGTAAAATTTCATCAGTGTCAACATTTGATGCACAGTTCATGAGTTCGTGGTTACTAGCGCCACCTGTAGTGTAGTGGCAGTACTGTTAGTAGCCCAATAGCGAGCTGCCTCTAGAGGCCCTTGTTTAAAACAGACACCGCTTGGCGATTTTTTTCAACGCATCGCAGCACATCGTACCGCGCCGCCAGTGTGAACAAGGCTTTACATGTTTGATGTAAGCCACAGTGTCGTGATTGTTCCTTTGTCACGAAAATGATACGCTATCAGTAGTATGATCAAGAGATATCATATGAAGCTTGTGTCCTAAGCCAACATCTTCCTTCTTCTGTCCTTGGCCTCCACAATATTTTCTTTGTAAATATGACATTTTGATTATAGATCATTTGACCTTATTTCACCACCATGTGCTGTATTCCCCTCCTGATGCTGTGGAGACCTTACTATTTTATCTGGTCATATCAATCGGAGTTGATGGATGATCTGATAAGAGAATTTATCTTCCACTTCTGATGTAAAAGTTGGCTTGGATACACGTCATGGAAAAGCATCATGAATGTAACATGTGTTCTGTGAGGACTGCGTGTGCATGGATGCAGTGATGACCCTTGTGTACATTTTCAGAGAGGACGGAGACTGACATTGGTGTATACATATCTAGGATTTCCGAAGGGCACGGTGCAAACTTTGTGAAAAGGGAACTTCAACCTAGAAAAGGGCACTTTTTATTCGCGACATTTCTGCTAACGGAATTTGAGAGGCTTGTCAGTTAAAAATGTCTTTATAACAGCCAATTTAAGGCAGTTTCTAAGGTGATACGACCAAAAGGGACCATGGCAGAGGGTCTGGGAGGTACTAAAACCTAAAAAAGAAAAAAAAATTTTTTTTAGGGGCACAGCGGCGCCCTAGGGGGTTAAAAAAGGGCACAGCGGCGCCCCCTTTTGGCGGCACGGCACACCACCGCTCTAAAATGGCCTAGATATAACCCTGGTATATCATTCAGCTCCCCATTTCTATGCACCACTTTGGAAAAGTGATCTTTTCGTCCCAAGGTGATCCACGACATTGTGACGTGAAATTTTCCATGCTCTCTCCCTGAATCAACCTCATATGAACGATTATGGCCCAGACATGGAGCATTATGACGGGAGCAACTTTCTTTTCATTCATTTTCTGCGGATCTTTTTCGATTTCCATTCATCCTGAGCCTCGTTACTGCTAATCATAGGCCTTGAGTGGTCACAACAATTTAGTCGCCTCCCNAAAACGCCGGTTAACAATGCCCCCCCCCCCCACTCGTGGGTCAACCATACCACATGCTCGTTCCAATTTTCGCGGGAAAAGGGGTCATTTTCGGCAGCACTGTTCGGGAAAAAATTCCTGAAAAACACTTAAAATAGGGGTACCGTACTTTGAATGACTTTTCTCCTGAAAAATTCTTTAAAAGGGGGCAAATTAGGTTCTCTTCCCGAAAGAATAATAAAAAGGGCTATGAAAATCATATTCTCAATGAAAAAGCTTGTAAAAAAGGGGTGAAAATCCCTTGGTTCCTTCAAAATTAGGGTGTCTAATTCATGAAAAATCCCAAAAAAGGGTGAAAATATCTTGGTTCCTTCCATTAGGGAGTCGAATTGGATGAAAAAAGCCCGCAGAAAGGGGTGGAAAATTTCCCTTCGTTCTTTCCATAAGGGGGTCCTTTTCAAACTCAGGAACAAGCATATGTGTACCCTAAAATTAAGGAGTGGGGTGGCCAGGAGTTGCCTACTAAACCTGTGTTTACCGAACACCTGGAATGCGGAAGCGGTTTATGCTATGCATTTTCGCATGCAACATATCACTTCCGTATCCTGTATACCGCATTCCGTCAGCTGTACTGCTTCTTGTAGGCCTGAGCTGCCACAACACTTTGGCGAACTTCTTTGCTTACTGCTACTCTCAGGGCTGAGCCCACACAACAATTCGGGGACCCTCCTTGCTTCTGGTAATGCATAGGCTTCGAGTTGCCACAACTCGCTGGTGTCCTTTCTCTCTGCAGTCTTGAGCAACCACAAAAACCTTCGGTGGCCTAAAGTGCAAAAATGAACCATCAAGTTGAACCTCAGCCATCAAATGTAAATGAGAGGATCGTTGGATTTGCCCTCAGCACCTTTACTGCCACAACGGTAACTGATGATGATCATCATCATAATTGGGAAGATGGCCTCCAGAGCTGGTACTGCATCTGAGGATATCAATTAAGGATTCATTATATGTATCACACGCTGAAGGGCGAAGCTGTTGATGATGGTTCATTGGGGCTGTTGAATGAGTCTTGTAGATTACCCGGTCCCAACATAGCTCATGGAGAAAGGGACTGGTATTGGGCGGCCATACTTGGCAGAAAGCTGCCAGGTTATGTCATTACAGAAGATGCTCAGCTCAGTACTGAGAAATAGATTACTTACCTCACATCCGAAAATAGCTAGCCAATCAACTGTGGCGTTACATCAGGCAATACAAAAAGAGCAAGCCAATCAACTGCGACGTTACATCACGCAATACCGGTCCCTTATCCGTTAGCGGTGTTGGGACTGGGAACCAGTCTAAGTGGCCTGTGTCACAAGACTGGTGTAGGCCCTTCTATATTGTCCACCACACGGTATATTATGGACACAGCACTTTGAATTTGGAATAGGTGATGCCGATCTGGCCCGTTTCAGTGTTCATATGCACCCGCTTGTCATTCTCTGTGGATGGTAGGCCTACTACATGTACGCCCCCCAAAAAGGCACATATTCACTCCTCTGTGCTTTTGAGCGTGAGGCTTATGAAAATGATAGTTTATGATAATGAACCTAATTCGTTCAGCACTAGATGCAAAAATGCCTCTAAAATGTACCCTATCTGCAGTAGAGCATGTAGTTCTCTATATTTGCAACGTAAAGAAACTTGTGCACCGTTGGGAGTTGTCACTCCACAGGTTCTCAAGATTGTAATCTTCTCACCACAGGTAATACTTCACATTTCGAGTGAAAGGAACATCAGTAAGAGATTGAACAACTCCAAACAATGCATTTGGTTGTAAAAAGCTGCGGGTTATCTTGAAAACTTGAAATTTGTACAGTTAACTGAACAGGTGTTACTTAGTGGGTGACTGAATTCTGTGGCATAGGTTCATGCATTTTTCAAGCAGGGCAGCCTCTAGTACTGCAGGGCCCGTATGCATAAAGGTGGAATAAGCTTATTCCAGGTATAGCTTCACGTTATAACGTTAGGTTATACCTGGAATAGGCTTATTCCACCTTTATGCATACGGGCCCTGGGGTTTAGATAACGTGCGTATTTGCGTAAATACGCAACTCTTGTTGGAAAACACGCAAGTGAAATCTTGCATAAGGCTTCCTTTACATCGAAGTATACGGTATACGAAAACGCCGGTTTACAATGGCTTCACGGTGGTGAATCCTCGGAATGCCTTTGTTAACTGGTGTTTTCGTATACCGAATACTTCTATGTAAGGGAAGCCTAAAGCGTAACATACGCATGTCAAAAAAGCCCCAGATGCGTACCATATGCACTATGATACTTTATGATCCGTCAGATACGCAAGAAATTGAAAACTGCCTTGCTTATAAGCGCGAATAAATTTCAAAAACGCGATGAGATTGCCGCCACGGCCGCCATTTGCAATACATGGCCGCCATTTACAGTCTTTCCAGGTCTCACTGCACAGTTTTTGGTAGGGTCTCCATGGTCTCACTATACAGTTTACGGCGTATCCTGCTCTGGTGGTGCTGGGCATGCGTAAAATACGCCACTTTACAGGGGCCAGGAGAGTAGTGTACGCACTCACTATATGCAAGATGAGTACAGTACTACTGTCTTAAAAAAATTATCTAAACCCCTGGTACTGCGGCGTATTTCGGTGGTAACGTTGCTCAGCAACAGAATTTAATATTCTCAAATCTCGTTGATGACGAATTGTGCTCTCAACAAGAATGGATGCTTCGAAGAAAATCTCAAAAATACAATGTCATCTGCAACAAATGGGATCCGTTGCCATAGAAACACAGTAAATAATGATCCTGTATGATTGATGGATGAGGTTCAGCTTCCGATGTGATCAAGAACAAATAGTTTTATCGTCTGCTTAGAAGAATTTATTTACTTTGTCAGGAAATTGAGTGGTTTGGAAGAATTAAACATGAACAATTATAGTAGTGTCTCTAATCCATTGAGTTGGACTTCCATAATGAAAAGTCCTTTCAGCTGAGGTGTCCAGACACGGATTCATTCAATGCACATTATTTTGTGAGGGGGTGGCAGATTGTGTGGCCGTCGTGGACTTCCGCAAGCTGGCTCTGAGTTAGGTGGCTGGAATGGGCAGGTTATGTGGTTGGTAGTCCTGGACCTTCCCTGTCTGGCACTGAGTCCAGCTCCTGGCATGTGCAGGTTATGTGGTTGGTAGACCTGGACCTTCCCTGCCTGGCACTGAGTCCAGTTGCTGGCATGTGCAGGTTATGTGGTTGGTAGTCCTGGACCTTCCCTGTCTGGCAGTGAGTCCAGTTGCTGGCATGTGCAGGTTATGTGGTTGGTAGTCCTGGACCTTCCCTGTCTGGCACTGAGTCCAGTTGCTGGCATGTGCAGGTTATGTGGTTGGTAGTCCTGGACCTTCCCTGTCTGGCAGTGAATCCAGTTGCTGGCATGTGCAGGTTATGTGGTTGGCAGTCCTGGACCTTCCCTGTCTGGCACTGAGTCCAGCTGCTGGCATGTGCAGGTTATGCAGTTGGTAGTCCTGGACCTTCCCTGTCTGGCACTGAGTCCAGTTGCTGGCATGTGCAGGTTATGTGGTTGGTAGTCCTGGACCTTCCCTGTCTGGCAGTGAGTCCAGTTGCTGGCATGTGCAGGTTATGTGGTTGGTAGTCCTGGACCTTCCCTGTCTGGCACTGAATCCAGTTGCTGGCATGTGCAGGTTATGTGGTTGGCAGTCCTGGACCTTCCCTGTCTGGCAGTGAATCCAGTTGCTGGCATGTGCAGGTTATGTGGTTGGCAGTCCTGGGCCTTCCCTGTCTGGCACTGAGTCCAGCTGCTGGCATGTGCAGGTTGTGTGGTTGGCAGTCCTGGACCTTCCCTGTCTGGCACTGAGTCCAGCTACTGGATTGGACAGGTTGTGTGGTTGGAAGTTACCTTTCCAGTTTGGCACTCAGTCCAGCTGTTGGCACGGGCAGGTTGTGTGGTTGGCATTTACCTTGCCAGTCCGGCACTGGGTCCAGTTGCTGGCATGGGCAGGTAGCAGTTGTGGACCTCTCTGGGACTGAGTCCATTTGTGTGGTTGACAGTCATGGAGCTTCTCAGGTTGGCATTAAAAGTCCAGTTGCTGGTTGGCCCAGTCCAGTTGGCCTGGTGAAGTCTTCCCCATTACGCACTGTTTCCGCCAGAGGATACTAAGGGTACAATGCTAGTACCCTCAAAGGAACAGAAAAGGGCGATTTCCTTTAATTTCATGAGGTTTTTGCTCATTTTGAAGAAATTAGTACCCTCAAAAAAATTTCTGGCGGAGACCCTGTTACGGCTTGCAGTCCAATCCTGTGGTACCTGATGAGGTACTGATATATTGTGACCCTTCCCTGCCGTTGTGGGTCTGGAGGTTAATGTGATGTTATCGGGAACATTCAGTATAAATTGTAAATAAACAGTTATGTGTGGCTTACATCATGAATGCCATTTACGATAATGCACTAACTATTGAAGCTGTCCAGCAATTTGCAGCCAGTATCGATTTTGGATACCTTTATTGAGAACGTGTTGTAATCAACAGGAGTGGTATTTCGAGATCGCGGAGCATCAATATGACCCAAAGCTGCTGCACAATTATCGTACATGGTGATCAATTGACTGATTGTAGACCCACGATGTTTCATAATAGGTGGGTGGGAGTGTTTTCGGAATAGCTAATTTGTTTTCATGTGTGGTTTCGTGATGGCGTCAATGGAAGTTTGTGAGTTTTTCTGTGGCGGTATTGGATTCTATTGTGGATGTTCATTAGGCCGGGTTCACATAGAGCTACACAGCACATGGGTATGCCAGCGAACAATGGCTTCATAAAGAATTCATGACCATGAAACCTTTGTTTGCAAGCAGGGTTCAAAGTTCATGACCTGTGATTTAGTCTAAAATGCAACCTGGATTTTGCTCTGTGCGACCAAAAAATGATGTTCTCCATTTTGTATTGTGTGCAACTTGATTTTTTGGCCTGTTCGACCAAAATCTGCTTTTTAGCTCAGCTGACCAAAGGTCAGCGGAGCTAGTCATATAGGTATTCAGTGGCGTCAGGGTGTCAGTCCAGCACTCCAGCAGTCCAGCAGTCCATCTGTCAAACTATGCCCGACGTTTTGTAACCGTAATAGCTAGAGACTCCAAATTACATCTGAAGGTAGCCCTTGGTGAACTCTCCTCGGAAACAAAAAATGAGCGCAATTTGACCTATATTAGGCGCACCAGGGGGCGTTTTGTGTAAAATGAAATATTGCAATATCTCAGCCCCTATGATAATTATGTAGACAAAAAGTGATGGGATAGATAGCTTGATATTTTCTACATCAGTTCAAATGGAATTTAATGCCAGATCTGTTCACCAGGGGGCGCTATTCAACAAAATAAAAAACAGGGGTATTTGAATTTTCGCGCCTTTTGCGCCAGCGTATCATTTGCCATTGCCTGACGTCATCATCATTGGAATTCACAGCCAAGGCCAGGAGTCTGCATTCAGCAGTTCAATCGCCTACTTCGAAGGAGTTCAGCACATTTAAACAATGAGACTCTAGGTGAGTTCTTTTTTTCATTCTAAGAACCTAATGACGCAATGATTACCAATTAAATGACCCTGACATTGGGAGTTTCGACAGTTGATCGCTTGCTCTGCCCTCGGCTCTCACAGTGAATAAGTAATAAGGCGGATGTCTCGTCACTGGGTTGATTCTGATGACGTCACACAGGCCTGTGGTCGTCTATCGTATCTTGAGAACGAAGAAGGACCAATTGGCATCCGTGCCAGCAGGCGACGTGGGCGAAATTTCACAAAAATCTCGCCTAAATTCGCCAGTAAGGAACCCCAAGGCGATGTCATAGCGCCTTGAAAACATCTCGCCCAGTTTCGCCCCCAAAAATCTGATATTCAAGTCGCCTAGACATCGTAATAAATTCGCCTTCTCGGCAAAACAAAATTGTGAATGTAGCCTACTTGCGTGCATACAGGCGATGTATTGCGTGTGAATGTATTTTGTACACAGATGGTTGTGTGTACTGTGCACATTGTGTATAAACGTTTGATTTATGTCGTTTAGTGCATAGTGTCGATGAAACTACATGCAGATATGCGGTGTTTAGCAACCAAACTTTCTTCCAATGAACATTTTATGTTTGGATGGGCATTTGTGGTAGGCCTTGGTAAAAGCTAAAGATTACATTGCATTCTGCCAGCATATTTAATGTACATCTGTTCTGTTGGCGGTCGGTCACGTGATAGAATCTTGCGCTCTGATTGGTTCATTCGTTTGTTTGTTGCTATTTTTAGCATGTTTAGTGTAAAACCATGTGGTGACATGTCAACAGCTGATTATCAGGAAAGTGCAGGGCTTTAAATAATTTTTAGGGCAAAGTGTATCTTCCTCTTCTACCGGAGGTTGAAAGAGTATTTTCACTCTTCAAAGGAGTATTCCATTAGTAAAGTATTGCAAACTGATAAATCTCAAGGCGTATTTCACCCTTTTAGTTCTGGAATGGAGGAGTATTTTGAGATTTCAAGGAGTATTTTAAGCAAATACTCATCTTATCTTAAGCCCTGAAGTGTAGTCTCCCTTCTGATTCTACATGAAAAAGTCTCCTCTTTTTAAACAGCAGGCGACTCAATTTCTCCCAATCTGCAAATCCTGGCACAGTGACCATGATGAACTTCCACTCGAATCTCGAAAACCACTGTCCCTGTGCTCCTGAAATCTCCTCCAAATTTCGACAAAATATCCATAACTCACACTCTTCTCCATATGATGAAAAATCAATGCGTGCAAACATGATTTTGACGTGACAATTTCTTCGTTGACGTGGACAAACTTTTTATTTGTTGATTGTTGTGTAGAACGGTGAATCCCCTAATTCCAGGACTGCCGTGAATTTTGCCGAAGACACGTCTGGCGAAAGTGCGACGCCTCCAGTCCTCGGCATATACTTTACAGGCATAGGCCTACCAAAATATGAGTTGCAGAAATAGAATTAAATGCAGGTCAAAGTGTAACAAGAAGAGTAGGTATGGTGATTTTATAGCTCCCTATTCACCATGTGAAAACGTGTCAATAATTAAAGGTACCGGTATCTATAGATCTCATGATTCACCAAGAATCTCAACATGATACACCGCTTCCCACCCAGTCCCAAGGGGTCTTAAGCTCTTTATCAATTCACCAAGGAATGAAGGCCTATGTGGTATTAACCCCATTCCACCCCAGGGATCTAATGCCAAGGATTGTCTTGTGCTATATTAACCCCTTAGTACCGGTATTTCCCAATCACATGAATCAAGGGTGGTCTAATAAAGTACATGTATCTGACATTATCTCGATTCACCAAGGATTGTAGGCCAATCATGCAACAATAAAGTTTAACCCCTTCCCACTGCCCAAGGGCAAGGGTCTACCAATGATTTTACGGCATTATGCTACATGTATATTAACCCCTTCCCAACAGTATTTTCTATACCCCAGTAGCTTTTCTGTAACTTCTTACTGGAAAGTGCCTGAGGAAGACCCCGGTTGGGGTTGAAAATTTGCAAAATTTTGGAGACGACTCGTCCCACTAGACCTTCCCAACCAAGGGCGGTCTTAATTAATTATCTGACATGTACATTGTATCTCGATTCACCAAGGATTTTAGGCCTGTCATGTAGAATATTGAAGTTAATAACCTCTTCCCACTCTATTCACTATATTTCAGGTCGACCTGGTTGCCGAAGCACCCCAGATTGCTGATGCTGCTGTTGCTAAAGAGGGGTGCAAGGAAGTGTCTTGAATTTGAAGAACTCACTCACTCACTCAGCCGACACAACAGGAATCCCAATTGGAGATCAACTGTCGAAATCAGAGAACAGAACATAGAACAGAGAACAGAGAAATCTTCGCCACAACAGACAAATGCATTATTCTCTTACAAATGTATGCACACCGTATGCATTCCAAAATAAAGTGCAATTCATTCTTGGCAAAATTGTACAGGTGAATAAAATTTGACATCACCGACTAAGTTCCTAAGACTGCAGTAGCCCGTGTGCCTTATCAAGCCGAGGCATCAAATGTCAGCTGAGCGCAAGGCCCATGGGCCTCTTGTTCAGAATATTGACTTTGATCCCTGGCAAGGTGTGTCCATGTAGGTGTAGCTCTATGTGAACCCGGCCTAAGGGAATAATACCAAGGAACAACACTGTGTTGATGTGATGGGAGACCAGGACCACGTTGGTCAAAATCTACGCTGGCACTAGACTAGTACCTGGACCTACCGATGGTGTCGCTATTGAATGGTAGGACCAGTCGTGGCCGCCATTTGTGGAGGAATTCTGACAGTGAAGTCACTTGAAAATTTTATGTAAATTATGTAAATTTATTCAATTCTCAATACGGCTGACGTACCAGAATGCGAATAGAAGGTGACCGACCTTTGACCCAGGAAATTCACCAATCACGCCGGGGGTTTTCCATGTTAAAAATAGAAAATCTATCAACATAATAGTTCACATACTTACCACCTGCGCCAGCACCGACCAATCAGAGGCACGAAGGCGGTAGGCACGCCCGGTCCTAACATATGCAAAAGCCCGATGTAAAATAGTTAGGATCGGGTACCAGTCTACGCTGGCACACCTTGGCAGAGAGTGTTCGGGATGGATAATGTCCGCAGGTCCTTACTGCTGGACATAACCTCTGCATACTACAGAATTTTCAGTGTGCTCGTTCTGGACCAAGCATGATCTGACCAGTTTCGCCAAACAGGTCGAGTCAGCTGGGCCTGGTACCAATGTAAACGGGCTTGTCCTGCTTCAATTTCAAAGCGGGCTCAGTCCGGGTCAAGCTTGGCACACTTCAACCGCGGGCTAGTGTAAAAATTAAGGGCTTAAGTCTTATGTTTATCCAGTCTGCATGCTTAGCAAGCAGCAGGTCCCGGACTCAAATCTAATGTCTGACGTTGGCCTTAAAGGATATCATGCCTGGCTCTTCATGTCCATCACATGGGACAGTTAAACCATGGTGCGGTACCTTGTGCCTTTGCAAGGGCGAGTAAAAGACCCATCCAAGTGAGGAACATGAGTAGCTTGAGATGGCCTCTCTATGGGCAATAATGTTTTAGCTTCAGCCGCGATGGAAAAATATGATATAATACACTATTCATATCATTGTTTGCCATCACTTTTCAGCCCAGGCTGCATGCAGCAGCTGAGAACGATAGAAACATGAAAATCCCAGATTGTACTTCTGAAAAACGCTGATGGTGGCATTGTTTGTGACCATGTCTCCCACTCACGTAACCATTGTCTATAATCTCTGCGTCGGTGGAGAGGACAACATTTTTTGTCGAGGGTACTTCTTTGTCCTGCGGTAGTAACTCTCGACCCAGATGTGTGCAGCTGCTGCGAGCGTGGAGAGAAACGTACCCGTTTGGATGTGTTTCTGAATTATTTATTCACTGTCGCCTCTTGGGATCCTTGTAAAGTATGATTGAGTCATGGACGAACCCATTAGTCATGTATTTCTATGTTTGTAAGTTGTGGGTCCCATTTGCAACTAGTGGATCCTTCCTTCTTTGGGTCTGTTTCCTGTCTTTGTGGCACTTCAGGACAGCTATTGCGTTGGGATGTTTAAGTGTCCAAGTTGACTGATGTGGTGTATCTGTAAGTGGTGGGTCTTCATTTCAAAGGGACCCATTCCCTCTAGTGTTGTTCACTTCTCTGACTTCGTAGTCCTGGAATAGCTGTTGCTATCATCAGGGATGTTTTCGTGTCCAAGTTGATATGATGCTGTTGTGTATGCTTTAGTTTCTGTTTGGATTACTGGACGCTAAGTCGCTGACTTCGTAACATGCTGCCATAGATGTAGCTGTCATTGGGATGTTTTTGTGTCCAAGTCGATAGGATACTGTTGTGTATGCTTTAGTTTCTGTTTGGATTACTGGAGGCCGTGTCACTGACTTCGTAACATACATTGTATTGCCATAGATGTAGCTATGATTGGGATGTTTTCGTGTCCAAGTTGATATGATGCTGTTGCGTATGCTTTAGTTTCTGTTAGGATTACTGGAGGCCAAGACGAATATGTGGATACATTGGGATCATTCAGTTTCAGAATAAAACTGAAACTTGTGGAGTTATTTTCTGGATAAGCGACAGGAATTTCTTCATTCTGCATGGATGGAGGACGTGGTCTGAACAGGCTGTCAGAGTGGCGCAATGGAAATATTTGGAGCTGTTGTCACCAGGTTCTACATTCAATCACCTGTCAGAGGCAACCTTTCAGTGATAGAGGGATACTCTCGTTGACATTGCAGGTATTCTGTGGGCATTCTGGTTTCCTGAGCTTACATTTATTAGCCCAATAATGGGTGTTGTGAAGAAAAGTTAACAAATGCTTTTACTTCAGATTTGTACAGTATACCGTAGTGCATTTGTACTCCAAAATCCAAGTAAAACCATTTGCCAGTCTTTATTCATATATGACCCATTGTCTCTAATATTTGGCGCTCAGCTCTCAACTCAATATTCTATCAGAATTTTGACATCGAAGGCAACTTTAAGCCTGCCTCACACTGGAGCTATCTGCTGAGCAAAAAGTCATTCGAGACCGTTTGCTCAGCAGATAGCTCACGTATGCACGAATTTTTCGTGAGTTTTCGGCCTCGCGAGGCAGAAAACTCACCGAAAATACGTGCAAACATGAGCTATCTGCTGAGCAAACGGTGTGCGGCAGGCTTTAGACATGTGTAGCTGGCTGAAGGTGAATTGATGGCATATGGACTTTGCTGAGAGATGGCAGCTGAAACTGGTGCTACTCTCATTGATTACCATTGTCAGGAGATATTGACAGAGTGCATACCCACCATCAGGATTGTCGGGTGGAGCAGTGGATGTGGAAACATCCACAACTGCCTGAGGTTCTATCTCTGGTCGTTCCAGTGTCTTTATGTGACCGAGAGGGCAATAGCTGTTCTTACACTACAAAAAAGGCGGGCGTAATAAGCCCGGGTCTACGAAGTCTGGACTTCCTAAGCCCAGATAACATGAGAGGGTCTAGATAAGTCCACACTTGACCCGGACTTCTACTTCAGCTGTAAGCGCAATTATCTTAGTTCTAGACACGGCGACAGATGGCGTTGCGATAATTACGTGTTACATTGAGTGACCTGCGGATCACAGGCGGTCGTCTAGACGGGCACCAATTTACTACAATGCCTACGCCCCTACCCATGCATGACGTCATGACGCCCTGCCCTGTACACACACAATCAAGAAAGGCCGGTCACAAAAAAAATACACCCACAAACTCATCAGGATTTCGATAACCTCAAACCTGCCAAGTCGCTTATCAGGCGATCAAATGAGTGTTTAGTCCTTACTTCATCAACTCATATGGTTGTCACAGCGTAATGTTCCTCAGAAAGATGGAAATAGTAGCGATGAAGTGGACTGACACAAACATGACAAAACCTCTCCCCAAAATGTTGATGATTTCCTCGTTCGGCGTCAGTCGGAAATGCGTTCTTCATTTTCATTGGTCGGAGAAATAAAAGCCCCACTCGCAACGAGCAATGTCAAGCACATGACGTTGCCTGCTCCTGTACGACGTCAAGATGACTTTGTTGCGTTGTCTGCGGACGACGTCATCTTGACGTTGCGCGTGGCGAGTGGGGCTTTTAGTTTTTCCGAGTGACGCCGAACGGGAAATCGTCAACATTCTGGGGAGAGGTTTTGTCATGTTTGTGTCAGTCCACTTCATCGCTACTATTTCCATCTTTCTGAGGAACATTACGCTGTGACAACCATATGAGTTGATGAAGTAAGGACTAAACACTCATTTGATCGCCTGATAAGCGACTTGGCAGGTTTGAGGTTATTGAAATCCTGATGAGTTTGTGGGTGTATTTTTTTTGTGACCGGCCTTTCTTGATTGTGTGTGTACAGGGCAGGGCGTCATGACGTCATGCATGGGTAGGGGCGTAGGCATTGTAGTAAACTGGTGCCCGTCTAGACGACCGCCTGTGCTGCGGATGTGACCTTCAAATTCTCCTGCGATCGCTGGGTTTCATACTAAATTGGATTTGTAGTGTAAGTGCTCTGTTGGAAAACCTGGACTTCTCCCGAGTCTAGACGAAAAAAAACCCGGACTTCTCGTTCAGGTGTAACTGTGGCTGATATAACCCTGACACTGTAGGTTTCCTCTGTGGGGTGGTTTCCTTTTACATCATGTAAATATTGCTCAGTATTGATGAGTAGCTAAAATGCCCCAAGTTGGTGCTCGCAGACCTGCAAATTATCATCACCCTGGAAGTGGAAGAAGGGTGTTGCTTATTGACATCTTCTCAGCATTGTTAGATCACGCTCACCTTGACACAGATGAAATGACCAGAAAAACCTCAGCATCCTCTTCAATCAAAGACGAAGTTTGTTGACCCATTTATCTTTTGAAAATCATAACTCTGGCCCAAATGATGTATTTTATGGATGGTTTATTGATTGTAATAGCTGTGTGTTTGTCCTCAGAAGGCGATAACGAGCCACAACAATGGCATTATTGGATACAGTGTTGTTGCGTTGTGTGCGGTAGTCTTTGGATGAGGCTGGTCGCTGGGGTCACAGTTTCATCTTGTCTGGGTGATACCCATGGGCTGATAACGCATTCACTTCTGCTGTGTGGCTTGGAACGAAATCTCGATTTCT
This sequence comes from Notospermus geniculatus, assembly GCA_002633025.1. NCBI lineage: Eukaryota > Metazoa > Nemertea > Pilidiophora > Heteronemertea > Lineidae > Notospermus > Notospermus geniculatus. Next base: position 44,447 of record NMRB01002278.1, read on the forward strand.
CGGACAACGGACAACGTAGTGAGGTAGTCACCATAGACATGATAGGTTTTACGGACTATCCAGCAAAACAGTATTGGAGGATTCTGGGAGTTGGTGATGTGTGTAAGGCTTTCGGTGGATTTTTTTTGTGGTGAGGGCAGTCAAGGTTGTGAGGTAGACACCATAGATTTTATGGAGCTCATCAGCAACAGTATTGGAGGATCTGGGAGGTGGTGATGTGTGTAATGCTTTCAGTTGATTTTAGTGGTGAGGGCAGACAAGGTAGTGAGGTAGTCACCTAGTAGTCACATGATAGATTTTACGGACTATCTAGCAACAGTATTGGAGGATTCTGGGAGTTGGTGATGTGTGTAAGGCTTTCAGTGGATTTTAGTGGTGAGGGCAGTCAAGGTAGAGAGGTAGTCACCATAGATTTTATGGAGTTCATCAGCAGCAGTATTGGAGGATTCTGGGAGTTGGTGATGTGTGTAATGCTTTCGGTTGATTTTTAGCAGTGTGAGGGTTTGAACAAATCTTTATTTCGCTGTCGACGTATCAGGGAATAGTTGCCATAGATTTCATCGAGCTTATCATCAACAGCATTCGACAAGATAGGTTTTGGTGATGTGTGCAAGTCTTTCATCGGAATTTTATTCGTGGTGGTGGTGGTTGGGGTGGGGTTGGGGTTGGGGGAGGGTCATTCGTTCACTTCAGAATGTTGGCTGAAGGATCCATGTGTGTGTTCGCCTTTTGACAATCTTGCTATCAATGTAATGAGGAAGGCCTCATCAGTTAGCATTGGGTAAAGGGTAAAGTGGTAGAATTCTAGCCCCGGTACAATTCTAGCTTTTGAGTATACATCTCCATGCAATGCTGGCCATTTTTACACTCAGGGGCTAGAATTGTACCACTTTACCCTATTGGTACTGGTTTTAGTTGGTGATGTTTGCAAGTATTGTTAGTTATTGGTGGCTGTAAGGGAGGCTGGGGTCATTGGCTCTTGTCAGAATTGTGAAGGATTTGTGTGTGAGCTTTGTGACAAATCTCAGTCGATGTCTGACTTCAGGACTTCATGGTCCTCCTGACTTCTGCCAGAGTACAGTACGGAACACAATTGACCTACCTTTATCTGCGTACTTCACACAGAAGGTATGCTTCAATTCATTGCGTATGGTACGAGTACGTCACACGTCTCTTCTGCAAGACATCCGTGCACCATGGGCGATGACGTTTCGTCTTCACTGCGTGCCTTCCACAGCGGTGCGCGACGTCCGCAGAAGATACGAGGACAGTAGTACACGCATGATGCTGTATGTGGTATGTGGTTGGTATGTGGCGCAGAAGGTAGGTCAGTTGTTCAGCTTACTGTATTCATATCAGGGGTCAAATGGCACTTTTGACTAAGTTGGGAAATCATGGCAATCAGGATGCAGGTTCCGTTTCCAGTTTGAGGTGCATTTGACCCTAGCTCCCGGGTCTCAAAAAGCCATGTCCTTCTTTGTCTGTATCTTTGGATTAGTCAAGGAATTTGCAAAGATGATCTCATGCATTTGTGTCTATCATTTCCAGGTTTTATTCGCACCATAATACGGAACTTTTTTTGCCGTTGTTCAGGACACTTTCCCTGCGTGTGTGGTCCCGAGGAAGTCTCGTCAATTTTGAATTATTGTGTTCAACCATCTTGGTTTCCTGTCCAGGGTATATGATTCATCCATTTTTCTCCCGGTCTATGATTTATGCACCGATTAAATTGATGCTCAATAATCCATTAAAATGGCCGGAAATGTTACTAAAGATCACGTTGAAGTCCTGTGGGGTTTGGTCCCGTGGAACTCGGGCGAGTTCTTGGTAGACCGAGACACTGACGTCCCTCCTCTGTCATTGTATGATAAATCACACTTGATTCACCTTATGATTCAGTGGGCTGTCAGAATGCATTCTATCTCCCACGGCAGGGGTTTTTACCTCGCTACTCTTCATCCACTCGCACTTGTAACTTTGTGTGAGTGCGTAGCCATGTTTACACTGCCAAACATTTCGGTCCAGTTGAAGTGAACAATACTTAGACCGGACCAGGTCCACTTCGTTTGTGCCGTTTAGACTGCAGCGATGAGTCACCATGCAATGTCCCTGAAGCATCACTCTCCATTCAGTGGAGGTAAGAAACTCGTGCGGAATCATGCCGTCGAGTTTTCCCGCAAGTGACGCAAAGATGAACTCCGTGCATGCGAAATACCGTCCCAGGCAAGTGGACTTGGTTCAGTTTGCCGTGGGTCAGGTTTACACTGCACATTTGGTCAGGGACCGAGACCACCTCCTTCTGCGGGTCTCTAACTAAGATTCACTTGTGGTCTGGACCGGGTACGCTTGGCATGTTTACACTGCCACTTTTTTGGCAAAACGATTTTGAATTCAGTAGATGTTGTTTCGAGCAAGTCTTTTGTACCCTCCATAATCCACTAGATGCTGTGACGAAGGTTTTTTCAGCGTGCATATGCATACAGGTAAAGTTGAATTGACAATGAGACCTGATTGCGTTTAGGCAACCCATTTTTGATCTGGATTCAGATTAGACCTGGATAGCTTGCTAGATGGTCCACTCTCTGAAGCCAGATGCGACCACATGAGTATCAATTAGCATGCACTCAGACACTAAAATTTTTTAAACACATTCAAATTTGTTTAGATTACATCTGTTTAATCTCTGCACGTCTAAAAACAGCCCTATTAGGAGTAAAGTACGTGTTTGGGATTTGGGTGTTTTTGGGTGGGACTACATGGTATGAACGCATCTAAAGGCTTTCATCTTGCCCAACCAAGGCTTCCTGTCACTCCTACTATGAACTCGCTCCATCCACCCTTGCCGACCACCGTAGCATTTATCGCTCGCATTTGCCGCCCATGAGCGTGGCGGCTGAAGCAGCCAAACGTTACTGAAAGCGCGGTTTATGACGAAGATAGGAACATTGTGAGGTTTGCATCGATGAAAATCTCAAAATGAAGAATAATCTAATACGTTAATGCATGTTTTATTCACAAAACATTGGATTACACGCATTTATCATTGACAGTGGTGGGGGGGTGTGCGGTCCATGGAACGACCTGTCTGCGAGCAGGATGACAAACGGTGGTCGTCAAGGGTGAAGGGAGCGTAGTTCGAAAGGCGGAGTGACCGAAGGCCTTGATTAGTCAAGATGAAGGCTTTGGAATATGGAGGGATGTAGCATGGGTGTTCCCCTTTAACACAAGTTGCATTACCTTCTGCAATAGAGGGCACTCTCAGATATAATCAGTACATGTATATTACTTGAAGTTAAAGTTAAAAGTTTGGGTAATCTGATGTCACGGTAGAGGTTGTCATCCAACTTCACACTTTTACTTCAATCCATCCTGAAACCTTTCAGTAGAACTCAGATGAGCTGCTCATTCAGTGCTACAATCTGAGCATTTCCGACCGGTACCCATTTATACCTGGGTGGAGTGAGGCAAGGGGGAAAGAAGCCTCCCAGAGTCTCCATTGCGACAGTGGGATTTGAACCATGGACCTCATGACCACCAGCTGGAGACCTGTGCCACTAGCCCCTGACCTCCCAGAGTCTCACACTGACAGTGGGATTCAAACCAGGACCTCATGGCCACTAGCCAGAGACCCGAATCACTAGGCCACCAAGGTTCCTTCAGATTTTTGCTTGGCCTTCTCATGGCTGCACTGCTTGTAGGCATCAGCAGGCCGAGGCTGAGGAGCCTGATAGCCTAGTGGTTATCACGTCCGCTTAGCAAGCGGCAGGTCCCGGGTTCGAATTCAGCCCAGGCAATATGGGATTTCATTCCGGGCTCTTCACGTCTGTCACATGGGACAGTGAGCTGTGGTGCCTTGTACCTTGTGTCTTTGCAAAGCAAGTAAAAGACCCCGTCCAAGTGAGGAATATGAAATAGAATCGGGTTTCTAAGGTGAAAGACATTGCTTCCTGCCAGATTCGAACCCACGGACCCTCGCATGAGGCATCAATCGCCAGCACTAAGGGGCAGCACGCCTTAACACCTTCGGTGCTGAGCGTTTTTCAGGATTTTCAGCCATTTGCTAAGGTTACACGTCTGTGGTGCCATCTTTAGGTGTCGTTGGCTGGTCATCTGCACCACTTGCCACGCTCAAATTATCATCAAAGTCACTATCTGAATCACTTCTACCAACCTGTAAGCCTTCTTCATCGCTATTGTAATCCAAATCACTCAAATCCGATTCAGAACCAGCCAAAAATTCCACCATTTACCCCCCTGAAAACCAAGTTCTCAAGCGAATAGCACCGCGAGCCGCCATTGTATTCAATCTACAGCATGTACAGGCCGTCTATGGTGCTAAAAATAACTCTGATGTATTGTCCGATCATGGGGAATCCCCATCTCAACAATGTGGTTGCGTATAAGCCTAGGCGCGAAATTTGAAATCAGGACGGTGATTACCGTCTTTTAGCACCCAAGCGTATACGTATGCACAAGACGGTGATTACCGTCCTTTAGCACCGAAGGTGTTAACCACTAGGCCAAATCCCCATCTTCAAAAAAGATGGTTCAATGGCCTATGTCAAACGAGGCGTCCATCAGTACCCTGCAAGTAGTCCAAGTGAGGAACATGAGTAGCTTGTGATGGCCTCCTCCATACTTACCAGGGCAATAATGCTATAGCGTCGGCCCTGACGGAAAGATCAAATACAAGCAGGCCGAGGCCTATCACCTCCACCTGGTTCTTCCCAGGACAATTGTGCTCGTCTCTGAGCTCGACAAATACAACATTGTGGTCGGATATGACGATTGTTGTGATTTCTCACTAATTCATATTTCGTTTCCACCGCGGATTGTATCTTGACAACAATGGACGAACGACGACATTCTCCACTTTTTCTGAACACAGCCCGAAATGGCGTTGGACTTTTCCATATTTTCATTCATATGCATCGGTTCACATTGAGCATGGATTGTGCGGTAACAATCAACTTCTCATTTGCCATGTATTCCTGTTATACATGAATACACGGCAAAGATATAGATTTTCCGTCTCGCTGTTAGAGCAGCGGCTGTGACAATGAAAAATGATTTGTGTGTCTGTGGTTTCATGGGCGACTTGGTATACATTCGTTCACTTTTAAATCGAGTTTTATGATGTTTCATAAGAATTTTATGTGTTCAGTTATATATTCGCACCATCTCGGTAGGATTCTATTATACTGTTGTGCCTAATTTGATCAAACGAACTGTCATGACTGTCCCTTTATGTTACATTGTGTAGAGCACTAATTTTGCTTTATTATAATGGCCTCGGAATGTGACCAGTCTCCTCAGTACATCATCAGTTTGTATTTGGTTTTCCATCATGGCCGAAGCCAGATATCCAACATAGAGCACAAAAAACGACACACAAAATGATAGTAAACATAAAATCGTCACCAAATTTTGCAAATTTTCTACCCCAACCGGGGTCTTCCTGAGGCACTTTCTAGTTGAGATCCAAAGCTTTGGCCCTGGTAAATACGGAAGAGGCCATCTCAAGTTGCTATGTTCCTCACTTGGATGGGGTCTTTTACTTGCCCTTGCAAAGGAACAAGGTACAAGGCACCACGGCTTACTGTCCGATGCGCCGCGGACGTGAAGAGAGCCAGGGATGATTAATCCATGGTTCAGGATTTGAACCCGGGTCCTGCCACTTAAGCAGATGTGACAACCACTAGCTGAAACCTTCTAAACTCAGATGAGCTGCTCGTTCAGTGGCCAACCTTGATCATTTTGACCGGTACCAATTTATACTTTAACATCCTCCCAAAACTGTACTAATTTATACACCTGGCTGGAGTGAGACAATGTCCAGCGTCTCACGCCAACACTATGATTAGGTATCCGCCACGGGTTACTGATGACTACGTGCAGGAGTAACCCCATGCATGCATTATGCACTGATCTTATCGTAGTCGTACGTAGTCGTCAGTAATCCGTGGCGGATACTTATTTGGACCAGGGACCTCAAACCGCAGCTAGCCAGAGAACCCAAACCTCTACCAATTTATACACCTGGCTGGAGTGAGGCAAGGGAGGTAAATAGACCTGTCCAGCGTCTCACGCCAACACTATGATTAGGTATCCGCCACAGGTTACTGATGACTACGTGCAGGAGTAACCCCATGCATGCGTTATGCACTGATCTTATCGTAGTCGTACGTAGTCGTCAGTAATCCGTGGCGGATACCTATTTGGACCAGGGACCTCAAACCGCAGCTAGCCAGAGAACCGAGCCACTAGAGCACGGCGCTTCATAAAAGTAGGCCACAGGGTGACCTTGCCATCCTCATGTGTACGTGCCGAGAATGTCGCACGACACCAAGTCATGTCATGACAAGATCTGTTAGAATAATTGATCAGTCTATCGGGAAACGTTAATTACATCAGTGTAATTAGCTCTACATAATGTCTGTAGGATATGCTTCTCGGTGTTCGTCGAGTTCTGCATCACTGGTTGTGGTCTCCACGAGATGATGGGATACGGATCCGACATTGGGAACAAATTTCTCATTTCCTGGTGGATATTTCGAGGTGACAGCATCAGGTGTTTTGTTCAGTCCATTTGGATCTCTGGATACTGCAATACCATGGATTTACCGGTACACCTTTGTCGTGTGTCATCTTCCTTCATTTTCTGACTTCGCAACATGATGGTGAATGTGGCTTAGTTGATACGCACTTTCCAGTCGTCTTAGTGTGGTGTAAGGTTGACGTATGACAAAATTCTAAGTTTTAACTGAATCGCCACTTCAACAATGGCACTGGAAGTGATTTCTTGATCCACCAATGGCAATCCCGTGTGATTACTTCAGTCATTGGAGTAACGTCATCATGACGTCATTTCCAGATGAACAATAGAAATGCAATGTCATTTTGGAGCACTGTGTGTCTACGATGGTCAGCAGTGTTTTGTGGCAGCAAAAAATAGATAAAGGGCCTGTCACACTGAAAGTCGTTCTCAAAAACGTCCTGCCCCGTCCTAAAAAAATCGTAAAACGGGCTAGAACGTGTATCCTTGGACAAATAATGCTTCGATGAACTGAAGCACCCTTCCTGTCCATGAAGTTCGTAAAAAGACTGTAAAACATTGCCACTACGTCCACTCCGTTCGCACATAGTTTGAGCCCGTTCGGCAACATTTTCAAGAACGTACTGAGAACTAGCTCAGTGTGATTGGGGTATAAGTGAGCAATATTTTTGGTGACAGTTTAGAGTTCCATCGCAGTCAATAGTCGTCGGGCGATCACACTACATCATCCAGTCGTCGTCTACATCGGTTGACGACACTTGCTGACATCCAAGCAATGTCATTTAAACAAAGTGTTAACCCACGTCTTGAGGAACTCTAAATCATTTTGTCTTTGATAGAGTTCCATATTTTCTTCAATACTTCACAGTCTCTTCAAGATGTTGCTTCATTGAGAAAGATTTGTGAGTATAACAACCTACGGAGTAACAAAGTGTTTGTCAACTCTCCACTCTCTATTTGATATTATGGTTCTTGTACGTTGTCGTTGATATCTTAAGGATTATGAATGTTTTGAGTCATCATCTTCTCCGAGTTGTCTGAGGAGAGTGTATCATCCGTTAGTGATGCTTAAACTCTTCAGGCTGATGGAGATACAGTCATTGTGTGACTCATTAAATAGGACTATTGGTGCAAAAAATGAGACAAGTGATGCAGCGATAGTGGGACCTTCTGTCAAAGTTGCACGTTGTTCTGGTATGTGCTGCTGGACTGGTATCCTCTTAATTGAGGTTTCTGTTTAGGTAGTGTCACACTGAAGTCATCTTCGATAATCAAATGCCGATCTGCTCACCACTGCGTTACATCGCACATCACCCTGATGGCCGGAAAACGTCAAGCAAACGTTATAAAGTAGATCACCAAAAACACCGAAAAACCTGCTATAAACACCGGTTTAACGCCTGTTAATGATGGAATAAATATATTCATCAGCTATGTACACGATGTATGTTGAATTACAAGCAAAATTGTCGTCGTTTCAAGGGACTATTCAACATGCGGATGCAACTGGGATGTTAGGCGGTCAAGCTTCTCACTTCCGGCGCAGTGCGGTAGAATTCACCGCTGTATCGCTGCGCAAGATGGCGCCCATAATACAGTCGAGATATGTACGGAGGCCGTCGGAAATTGCCGAAGTACATACGAAGATGACGTCGATTGGGCACGATATGCCAACTTTACCCGTCGACCAATCATATTGCACTTTATATTGGATCTTCGGCTACCACTATTTGTGCCATGATTCAAATTTTACAACACCGGCGGTTCTGATTGGCCTCCTCTTCGAGAGGCAACGGATTCGCCGCAGATCGGTCAATTTCTCGAAGGGTGATGTGCGATATAACACAGTGGTGAGCAGATCAGCCTTCGATTATCGAAGATGACTGAAGAAGTTCTCAAAACGTCCTGCCCCGACCTAAAAAAATTGTAAAATGAGCTAGAACATGTAAAGTTGGCCAAATAATGCCTCGATGTTCTGGAGCAATCTTCCCGTCTGAGCCCGTCCATGAAGTTCGTAAAAAGACTGTAAAAAGTTGCCACTATGTCTATTGCGCTTACACACAGTTGAGCCCATTCGGCAACATTTTCAAGAATGTACTGAGAACTAGCTTAGTGTGATGGGGGCATTAGTTTGGTGTCCTGTCAAAGGTGTCTCAGGAGATGGTTGACTCCGTCAGTGGTTTCTGAGGCCATGGGATGGTGTCGTCTCCTGTCAGGGGGTGGTCTGACTGAGGGGTGTTCTACTGTCAGACTGTCTTAGGGGTGGTTAGCTCTTGCCATTGGTGTCCGAGGCAGTAGTGTTCTCATGTCAAAGGTGCCAGCCAGTGTGGTGTCCTGCTGTTAGCGGTGGCTATGGAGAGAGTCATTGTGGGAGAGATGGCCGTGGAGGGTTCCATTTTGGGAGCTAGGCATCTGCTGAAGTCGTAGGAGTGCTACTGCAACCAAATCCTCCTTGCAGAGCTGCCTGCTGGAGGTTGGCATGGTTGTTGTTGCGAGGTACGTCAGGTGGCGTAATGTGGTGCAGAGAGATCTGATAACACAGGTTCATTCATCATTCATCCCAGTAAACTCCTCCCCCAGTTTCAAACCGCTACCCACTACGTTACCCACACTCTGAAACTGCTCGTGTTGATGCGATCCTCAAAATATTACCAAAAGACGGCGTTAGCTGTCAGATTCGGAGAATCCCACTGGGAAACGGCCGCGAGTATGAATATACAGTGTACATTTTGCACACGTATCTTAGCCAATCAGAAAGTTTGTTACTGCAGCGTCGGTTAAACCTGTGATGATGGCTTATGATTGGATCCCTCATCAAACAGCGCCGTCTGTTGATGATCCTTCACTATTGGCGCCAATCGTGCCGGTGTTTAGTGGGTCTATACCAACTGAACACTGGGGACGAGTGTATGTATCATCCCAGTTGCTGTCTATCTTCTATGGAACACTGCATCTGGATGCAAACGTGCAAGATCTCTCTTGTTCATTCATTCCCTGTAGTGTGTTGGAGAAACTCCTTCAGAAATGAAAGTAATATCGATGACACTGACTCACATGGGATCTAACTTCAGTTAAAAGAAAACGATGCAATGTTCCCAGATCCTCCATCAAAACTGTTCCAGCGTTGGTTGTCATCCTCGGCGCATCAGTTTGGTTTGATGCCATCTGATAGCGTTGTGATTCAATCTTCTGCCCAAAGTGAAAGCCAAGATGATGAGAAAATTCCATGTAGTCTTTGAAATGATCCCACGGCTCTTCGGCATGTGAATCATACGAGACGGCTCCAGGGCAGCCTCTGAAAATCCAGACAAGCATTGCTGATGGAAAGAGTGAGAAACCATGCACAGTTGGGTCTCAAAACTAGGGTCCCCATCCAAAACTGAGCTTGGTTGTCAAAGTTGATGCAACAACCCTCCAGAGGCCTTGGGCTGGCTCAGATTTCAACCAAAGACCCCTCACTTCAGCGTAGAACTTATTGGTGTGAAAATCCAGGCAGCTGGGCTGATCGAAATAGTGAGATGCGTGCAGTTGGGTTGCAAACTTGGGACTGTCCAACACAGCTCACTTCTCAAATATCATGCATCAGACCAACACTTCAGAAACCTCATCTTGGCCTGGTTCGGATGCCCCCTGACTAGATTTGAACCCAAGATAGCTTCAGACAGTCCAACAGAGCTAGGTTCTCGAAGTTGATGTATCATACCAGCCCTCCAGAAAACTTCGGCTGGCCTGGATGTCGCATCACTGCAGTTTGAAGCACAATTGACCTGCCATTATCCACGTACCTTCTGTGAACATCACGCAGGAGGTATGGTTCAGTTCATTGCGTGTGGTATCTGGGCAGTGTCACGCGTCTCTTCTGCCTGACGTCTGTGCCCCATGGGCGAATGACGTTACGTCTTCACTGCATGCCTTCCAGAGCGGCGCATGACGTCCGCGGAATATACGAGGATGGTGCACGCATGACGCTGTATGTGGTACGTGGATGGTACGCGGTGTGGAAGGGAGGTCAATTGTGCCGCGTACTGTAAATTTGAACCCAAGACGTTTCAGTCAAGGTTAGATCTTCTCAGTCTTCCATGATCAATCATTCCCATTTCTTATGCCTCTCTCTGGGACCTGCATTCTTTCAACCTTCTTTCCATTCACGAGTTCAAGGCTGCAATTTCCTGATTGACTCATTGAGTCTGGCGATTGTTTGGGTTGTTTCACATTGATTGAATGGATGGGCTTTTACTTAGAACTAATCACAGGCTCTCTTGCTTTAGCATATCTTCTACCAGTACCATACATGTATGTAGCCCTGCGTAGAGAGAGGATTTGGTTGGATCAAATAAGGGCTTTTATGGCAGCTCCACTGAATGACTCTTCAGGGAAGACTTGCATTAATAGGGCTGTTTAGACAGCAGAGTAAAGCCTAGTTAATATACTTTGACGCAAGACATCGGCGTCCGACGTGCAATCAAATCTGGACGCCGACTTTGCGGAATTGATTCATAGTCCAGCGTTCTTTAGCGAGGGCGACCCGTTATGAAACTCAAGTAATTACAGCCTCGCGATCGGACGCTGACCAAATCGCACGACAGGGTCGGTGCCGAACCCAAGATCGCCCTTCGGTCGCCGGCGATGGTCGCACGTTGAAGTATGAATTAGGCTTTTAGTCACATTCCAATCCGATCCAATCGCCCCACATTCAAAGCCGGATGTGGTCTTCAGGATGTGCGTACGTTTACACGACTCATTTTGACCAGGACGCATCCCGGCTTCAAACTGAGCACGCGAAACTCTCCATACTTGCTGGACCGATGGAGGTAAAAATCGTACACTATAATGCACTACGCCCAAGTAAAATTAATCCACATTCAGGTCTCATTTGCGTTTCGACGGGCAACTTTGATCTGGCCTTTTGTGAACCTATCCGGATTCATTATAAGTGGATCACCTCTTTCAGAATTCGGATTGGTCCACATAGGGCGGGATTGGTTTGCCTTTAGATGGGAAAAATTAGAGCTGCATTCCAATGGGGAGCGCCAATTGGTCACGTGAGACTGATAGAGCAGACGCGACACCTATAGAGGCTCATTGTTCGAGAGATGCGGTTCACCAAGCACGGCCAATCACACCTTGAATCGTCATGAATAATAGGTGGCGTCGGTGTACTATCAGTTCAAACCCACGCGTATATTCTCGCGTGGTCTGCGTGATCGGGGTTCCCTATTCAATCAGATTGCGTACATGGTCTTTTTCCTGCTGTCTAAACAGTCCTATTATGTGATGCGTCTCCAAACCAAAACTTAGTAATTGCGTGTCTCTCATGGAGGTCTATGGATTATAGTTCCAGTAACCACACTATGATAGATGAAGTTTTTTTCTCAGAAGCATAATCCTGGTATGTGACTCACACTTGTTGCCTCTCTGGCGTCGGCTTACAATCAAATTTCCAATTTCCAAGATTGATAGTGCTGCAGTTTGATTTTTCTGATTGCCCCACATAGAGACACAAACATCTTAAAATGATAGCTCACTGAGTCACAGTGTTGTTGTGAGGTTTGAAAGAGACTGTATTAGCTGTTTGCAGTACCCCTCACAAGACGTGTCTTGCTGTAGCCAATCATGCTAATTGGGGAAGGTTGTCCAAGGTTATGTGAAGGTTGCTGAAGTCCATTCAGTCGAGAAGATTTCAGTTAGTCATTCCTTTCTGGTTCTGTGTTATACAGGGTGGGCCAAATATCCTAAGTGGTGACGTCAGGTACACACGTGATCAATCATTATTCCCCAGTTGGCTTTGGAATCTCGAGCAGGACGGTCGCTCACCGGTTCGCCCTGGTTGGTCAGGGCCAATAGGCTGCGCGTCCACTGTGCATGTTAACACTCATGTACATGGGCGTGCGGTCTGCCTCTAACATGGTAGGTATGCCGGATTCTCCACTGGGATAGCCCGATTTTGATGCCGGTAATCTCTTCACTGAGATAGGCCGAAGTTTGATGCGGAGGTCGTCATTATCATGCCGGTAATCTCTTCACTGAGATAGGCCGAAGTTTGACGCGGGGGTCGTCATTATCATGCCGGTAATCTCTTCACTGAGATAGGCCGAAGATTGACGCCTAGGCCCCTCTTCAATACCACTGGGCAGTAAAGGCCCCTCTTTGATACCACCAGGCTGTAAAGGACCCTCTTTGATACCACTGGGCTGTCAAAGCCCCTCTTTGATACCACTGGGCTGTCAAGGCCCCTCTTCAATACACTGGCAGTAAAGGCCCCTGTTTGATACCACTAGGCTGGCAAGGCCCCTCTTTGATACCACTGGACTGTCAAGGCCCCTCTTTGATCCCACTGGGCTGTAAAGGTCCCTCTTTGATATCACTGGGCTGTCAAGGCCCCCTTTGATAGCACTGGGCTGTCAAGGCCCCTCTTTGATACTTCTGGGCTGTCAACGCCCCTCTTTGATACCACTGGGCTGTAAGGCCCCTCTTCAATACCACTGGGCAGTAAAGGCCCCTCTTTGATACCACTAGGCTGTAAAGGCCCTCTTTGATACCACTGGGCTGTCAAGGCCCGTCTTTGATACCACTGGGCTGTAAAGGCCCCTCTTTGATACCACTGCACTGTCAAGGTCCTTCTTCAACACCACTGGGCTGTAAAGGCCCCTCTTCATTGCGGTCAGCCAGTGGTTTACCAAATCATCTAAACCAACCCCGCAGAAGAGTCGCCATGTTTCTTTCATCTGCAGCATGATGAACGATTGATAATCTGAACCACCATCGACAGCCTCTTGACTGGTTACATTCTAATGAATGGAATTCTTGATTCAGAACGCTTGCTTACTCACTGACTCAAACTGTTGATGCAAACTTGCTGCCTGGTTGAGACTCGCTGGGGATGGGGGATGTTATTTCTGTTCAACTTCGCACTTTGGCTAACCGGGATCACGTGGAGCGTACCTATCGTGGCTGATCGTTTTCGGTTTAACAAGGAGGATTTGTTCCAGCCTCTTAGAGATGTTGAGTACAGGTGAAGATTGCACAGGTTGTCGAGGAATGTAGCAATTTTTCTGGACTCGGAGGAATCGTTGTGGTCAACCAGATTTCATCAGTGGTCATTCTTGCATCTGTTCGGAGCTAGGACAAGGAGGGGTCTGTTCAGGTGAAATTTGCACAAGTCTTCTAGGAACATGGTAAAGGAGGGGTCTGTTCAGGTGAAATTTGCACAAGTCTTCTAGGAACATGGTAAAGGAGGGGTCTGTTCAGGTGAAATTTGCACAAGTCTTCTATGAACATGGTGAAGCTGGTTCGTTCTTTCATCTTTTGGGAGCTTGGAGGGTCTCTTCAGATGAAGTTTGCACGAGTCTTCTAGGAGTCTGGTGAAGCTGCAGCCAAATCATTGTCATCTACTAAAGGTAGGCCTATTGTCACACTGAGGTAGTTCTCAAAACGTCCTAAAAAATCATAAAATAGGCTTGAACATGTAACGTTGGCCAGATAATATCTCAAGGTTCTGGAGCACTCTTCCCATCCGACCCAAGAAGTTCGTAAAAGACTGTAAAAAGTTTCCACTACGTCCACTCCGTTCGCACCCAGTTTGAGCCGGTTCGGCAACATTTTCAAGAATGTACTGAGAACTAGCTCAGTGTGATGGGGCATAAAATTGAGTGGTTCTCTCCTGTTGCTGCAGTTTGAAAATGGAGGGTTCGTTTCGGTGAAGAAGGACATCCGTCAGGATTGTTAGCCGTGTTGGCACTGAAGAAGACATTTTATCTGTGGTTCTTTGGGAATGAGATGGTCTGTAGCTTTCTCAATCCAAGCAAGAGTTTTGTGAGGGTAGGATTGTTGGGAAAGTAGGCCGTACCCTTTCTCATCAGAGGAGAGGGGTGTTTGTGAAACAGAAATTTCTGCATAGTTCAGGTAGGAAAACTGGCTCCAGAATTCATCAAGTCTTTATACCCTCTTTCTTCGCCCGATTCATGTTGAGGTGATTACGTATTTGAAGTGCTGTAGATAATAGTGAGCTTCTGCAAGCGCCCGGTTAGGCTCTACGGCGACATTTATCTATTGTGTGAGTGCACCCAAACAATAGATAAACGTAGTCGTATGACCTAACCGGGCGCTTGCAGAAGCTCTCTAATGAACAATTTCAAGTCCAACATGTTACTCGTATTTTAAGACAAGTTGGGTACCAGTACACCACTGAGTTGTATTCATTGAGGGCTGTCGAGTCTGTCAGATTGGGTGCTTTATTCTTTTGAACAATTTTGGATCTGAAGATATATCTACCAGGCGCGGATACAGAAGGGGCGCACCAGGTGCGCCTCCCCTTTTGGCCAACAAATCTGTAAAATTGACCGTGAAATTCTGGAACTTGGCACAAATTTCAATGTTCTTAGCACAGGGCGCCCCCTGTTCCCAAATCCTGGATACAAAATGATAATTGGAACTGCACTTTGAGAGTATCCGTTTTGATCTATACATGATTGTTAGATTATGTCAGGCCTCCAGCAAAGACCTTCATTATGATATATCAAAAACATCAATGGCGGACTGCCAGAGTTCGGCATTCCAACAATGCCTCCTGTGAGGTTGATTTATTATGATGAGAACCAATTCCAAGGACAGACAAGATCAGATGAAAAGTTGGGGGCAGACATCTTCGTAATCAGTGTTTAGAAGATGCCCCAGAAGATGGAGTTTGGTTCACTCTCTGTATCCGTGGGGCAGAATTGGGAGGAGTTGATCATGATGGAAGTGTTTGGTACAGTTCTTCATTCTTGTGAACAATGCTTCATTGTAATAGACAAATCCCAAATTGACGAAAACGAGAAAAATCTGCACACTTCCGCCGAAATGGCAAACAGAACCTCGGTCTGAAACCATCTGACACTGAATGACGTGACCCAGAGAACTGCACGACATGTGACGACAGTGAGTTCAACGACGTTGCGTCAGACTCGACCATTGCTGAATCATGGATTGCGTAACGTCAGCTGGTTTCAGGTCGAGGTTCTGTTTGCCATTTCGGCGGAAGTGCGCAGATCTGGGAATTTGGGATTTGTCTATACAAGGATCAGGAGAAGAGAACCTCACCAGTCTGATTTCTGTGTCCAGCAGTGCTTCACGTTTGAAATCTGCAGGAGCTCAATCAGTTGAGCTCCTCAAAGGCTCAAGGAGAGCTGTTCACACTTGTGAAATTTGATGGTCAGTTATTTCAAGGATGCCGAGGAGCGCGGTCAATCGAGCTTCTCGGTGCAATTTTGCGGGCGTGATTGCGCCCGTCGTACGTGAAGCACCGTGTATAGTTTGTCTTCTTGGCAGTACATCTGGTGACAAACTGAGAGTGAGGTTATGCATGGTGCACAGAGGACTAGTACCTTGCCTTTGGGAGGCAGGCCCTGTAGCTGGCCTCAGATGTGCAGCAGTCCCTAATAGGAGCAGTCAGCCGCGCATATTGCCAACAGATGGCAGCAAAGTCTTAGCGGACCAATGTACAGGAAAATCTACATGATTGCTGCTCGATTGATAATGACTGGGTCCGCTAGATGCATTGAATTGGGCTGTAGTGACACCTAGTGGTCAACTCGCTGACAGCTCCTATTGAAGGCTGTTCCAGTCAGTGATGGCCGTGGAACAGTGGAAAGTTTGCTGTGCTATCAGTTTTTGGGCTCTTTGGCTTTTAGTCCTTTGGTTTGGATGTGTTTCTTAATTGTGTTTAAAAACTGGTGATGTCCTGGGCCAGTGTCAACACCTACTTGTCCATCAGCGCCGCCTTTTGGAAAAGTTCGGCCGGTTCCTCATTACACTGTTGATGTTTGCCGTAGATGGTGACATATGCTGTACTGTAAACCGTGATATTTTCGCGACGCTAAATGTTCGCGATTTTGGTGGTCTACGAATTCGCGACGAATAAATATTCACGATTGGAACCCTTCAGCTTCAGAAGAATAATAATTTTCACGCGATTTATGTTCGCGTTTTGACCCTCGAGCACGAAAATCGCGAAAATAAAACGCACGCGAAAATTTCTCGGTTTACAGTATATGGCAAGCCATTTGTATCGTCCTGGTCTTCCATCAACCAGTGTGACTGCAGCGTTGCAGGAGGCCTAACTCCAAATACACTTGTTCAATGAATGTTGATTGATTGAACAGCTGTCTTTGATGTCGTGATTTTAATTGTCCTTTGTATTTCATATTTTCCCATTGTGTAGTGGATTGAATGGTTTATGTTGGTGTGTATGATTCATATGGAGCTGTATGTATTGTATAATTCAATGAAACTCATCTGTACATCGTGATTTGTACACTGGATACACATAGCGTCTGTACTCGGGACAATCAGTGTTCTCCACACCAGTAAAAAAAATGGCGGCCCGCCCCTCTTAAAAATAGGCCTACCAACAGTAAAATCCGCCCCTCTTAAAAATGGCCCGCCCCTCTTAAAAATTCACCCGCCCTTCTTAAAACTCAATTACAGCGTCAATTATGCATCTCAGATGCCCAGAAAACTCAGAGCACCTCTGGGGAGGGGCCCAGACCCTCCGCCGCCCCTCTTAGACCAAAACCCGTGGAGGATACTGGGACATGTAGTTTTGAAATATTGACTGCTGAGGTATTGGTGCTGAATATTGAAGGGACAAGAATGCAAAACATCTCGAATACATGGGGGAGGCAAACAGGGTTTCTGTNCCCCATGGATGAGCAAATGCCATGGAAATGTCCAAATGTCAGGAAAACAAATTTTTCTGAGGGACGTCCCCAGTCTGTGGAGCTGGTGTGCCCCGTTCTTTCAATTTCTGTCAGAACCAATGGGCATGTGCCTCCCCGTGGATCCTTGCCTTCCGTTTGGCTGAAGAGATTGAAACTGCTGTACCAGTAGTTTAAATTTATTGTATGTATCATAGATTTCTTATCAAGCTGTTAACCTGTGCACGATAATATAAATTTGCCAAGAATCAACTCGTAAAGAATGCAGCTGCTGTGAAGTTGAGTAGGCGAGACGGAATTAGCTCGTTGTAAGCTCAGCCAAAGACAGGAGCTTTTTCAGCTGTGGTATCTTCTTGATTATCATGTCTGTTGCCTTGAACATTCCTCCTTAGGCCCAAATTGAGGTGGCTCTTTTGTGCATTATTGGCGTGAAAATGCTGTGGATCTCCTTTTTGGCTGTGAGAGCCACGATTCTTCTGAGGTCAAGGTCATTCTCTGTAACTGACCTTGAACTCACAACCTTGGGATTTTAGGTACTCAGATGAAGTGTTGGGAATTCCTGCTCACTTGGCCTTGACCTTGATGTGACGACCTTGACATTTGCTGTGACCTTGAGCAAGATTATCAAAATGTAATTGAGGACATTTCAAACTTATTTCACATTTTTTTTCGGTGGATTTATGGTGCTATTCTTGAACTAGTCATGTGGATAATATTGTGGAGTTGAATTCATCCAAACTTTGAATTGTTATGGAAAAATGATGGATGTGTTATTGTGTGGGAGTGGAACTGGAAGTAAGAAAAAGATCCGTAAAAGTTACAGTTTTACTTACGGGAGTCGGCCATGGATACGAAAGAAGTGAGTATAACATTGACTGTACTGTAAATTACACCAAAATTGGAGTTGTAAGGTCACTAAGGTCTGAAAGTCTGGTATTGTAGGGGTCCACCTTCTCTTGTTGGTGATGGTTGGCAATGCTGACCACAGAACAGACTGTTGATATCTTCAAACCGAAGTCCTGACACTGACGCTTTGATACGATTAAATGTTGGAGGAGTACAGTACAGGTCACAATTGACATCCCTAAATTCGCATAAGTTACGCGTAGGTCACTCGTAACTTACGCAACAACTCACGAGCTATGTTACGTGTAACTTACGAGGTGAGTTTCACGGTGAGTTACATGTACGCGAATTTCGCTAGCTACGCAGTGATTTACGAGGCAAGTTACGTGATTTTGGCGAGTTACGCGGTGAGTTACTCGAAACCAAAGCCGTGAGTTACGCATAAGTTACGGGTAACTTACGAGTAACTTAGGCGAAGCCGTAGGGATGTCAATTGTGAACTGTACTGTAGATCCCAGTGGTAAAGCCAGGTCTCTGTGATCTTGCAACAGCGGTTTTGGTGTATATATGTGGCAGTTTTACTTCACGTTTCGAGAAAACGAATGCAACTTTTTGCATCCACTTATTTTCTCATTTTTCAGTGCCTCGTCTTCAGAGTAAATTTTGCACTCATATTTTTCACAGTTGTGTCTGTATATTACACAAACAGAAGGTCATGCAAATATTTCCGGGTTTACAGTATTTCTCCAACGTAATCTTTTCAACTTGAACCTTTAATCAGTGGATGAGTAGCTCATCTTGTGATGAGTTTTACGCGAGTTCACGGTTATCTTATGGAATTTCAGTCTTGCGATTTTATGGCCATGTTGTGGTTAGGTTCAGCGACCTTAACATGATGTACGGTTTCTGAATATATGGCAGGGAGAACGTTGTAACTGGCACAAACTTAGTGAACGAAAAGTCAATTATAATATGGATTGGTTTCAAGCAGACCCACCCCCACCCTAGTCTCGCTTGGCCAGACGCTACGGGCTCATGCACCCCTTCGGTCACACTCCACGTCTGGCTCTTTTAGAGAGTAACAGTCGTGAAGACCGCGTGATGGCAGCACGGGTCCTTGCGTTTTTCCTGGAAGTACGTCAGCCAATGAGAATCGCGCTTACAAAGTTATTTCGGCTGCGTGTTTCCATGGACGCTTAGTTTCGCGGAATTTCCGCGACAATTATGAGTGAGAAAGTGTGGTGATTGGCTGGAGCCCAGTGGAGTGCCATCTAGTGGTGTTACCGGCTTTTGAGCCCCAAAAGTGCCAGTGTGTGGAAGACCAGGATGTCGGATACACACTGGGGCCGAGTGTACCCCCCATCCAGGAATAGTCCCATTCTTAAAGCTACTGTTCCAAGAGCAATCATATTTCCTACACCATCTGTGCTGGTGATATCATAAACCACAACATGTTGAAAAATCGGCCTAATCCACCTTGCTATTGCTTGCCCATAGTATATATCAATCATAACCTTGCACTCCCATCTCAACCTGATCATAAATCACACCTGATGCCGAGTGGTAAACCACGACCTTGACCTTCTGGTACAAGGTCAAGGTCATCTCTAGTAAATCATGGATTTGGGGCATTTTAGCACCTGTTGTTGACATAACATGCTTAATGCAAGTTTTATTCCAATGTGTAGGACTGTGTGCAGAGTTAATAGCTGTTTCAGTGTATGAACTACCATGCCAGCTCATGAGGGTTTGTGTTGACATCTGTCATTTTCTTGATGCACGGCTCGGAATGTGGTGAGGTACCGGCTCATCCTGTCGAGGGTGAAAAATTCTATCGAAGAAAATGAATGATCACTGATTCGGATGGAATACTTGTTATCTTTTAGCCGATCCTGTGGATGATTCAAAGGGATATGTTAGCCTATGTCTCTAACCTGTGTAGGCTGAATGAGGTTTCAAGGTATTGGATCCTGATCTCAGCGGTAGGATTTACTGAGATCGTAGGCCTGTCGTCCGTTGATGTGATAGGCCAAAAAGCACGAATGGAAATTGTGTGGTGGTCTAGGAAAACCCGTCGTAAGTCGCTGAGTGATCAACAAGGGTTGTTAGATTGCCTGTGCATTGATCTGCTACTGCTGTTACATAGTAGGCCTACATTTCAGCTATTGAAACATGCCGGTTCACCAAGGCCATTAACACTTTCCTCAAACGCAACATCTGATGGGTTTTCCTAGACCGCCTCACAATTGTGTTGATTGGTCAACGCCACTTGCTCTCATTCAACAAAAGAGCAATCAGCAATTTTTCACCAACGCGTTTTTCATCAGTGCTTTTCGGGCGATCACATGAACATGATGAATGGGTAGGCGCTGCCAATTTCAGCATTTAATCCTAAAGATGAGATCGGGAACCAATCCAGTTCCGTGGTTTTGTAAGGCAGGAATGTGAGGAGTTTCTTCCGGTATTGTTCTAATGTCAGTCACCTGTTACACATTATTACAAAGATAAGGAAGGTGTCAGAAGTGAGGGAGAACATCTTGATTAGGCTTGGTGCCAGTTAGACTTGTGTTTTATAACCTCAGGAAAGGATTGGCCTGGTGTTAAATGTGAATTCCATCAGATTGGATTCAGAAAGGATTATCTTTTGCTATTGGGGCCAAGCGAACAGTTGCAGTGACCATGTCATTCTCAGGGTTTGCAAAAAAGGCTTGTTCTGCTACAGTAAAGGGCTGGGTTGCACAAAACTCATGTTAGCGCTAACTTGGTGTTAGCGCTAACTTTATGTTAAATGACATAAAAAGACAAGGGATTTTTACGTCATCTAACATAAAGTTAGCGCTAACACCAAGTTAGCGCTATCGTGAGTTTTGTGCAACCGGCCCCTGATCACAATTGATATCTGTGACTTCATGTAAGTTAGGCATAACTTACATCTTGGTTCCGCGTAACTCAATGTGTAAGTCGTGTGTAACTTACACAAATTATACGCATGTAATGCTGCGTGAAATGTCGCGTAACATACATGTGAGTTATGCACAGGTTGCGCAGGTACAACACCCTGCCTGAGTTACGCGTAACTTACGCTTTACATAGCTCGTAGGTTGCGCATAATCAGTTACGCGCAAGTTACGCATAACTTACACAAATTTAGAGATGTCAGTTGTGATCTGTACCGTAAAAAGGCCGGACATGCGCAGATCAAGTTGAAATTCAGCAGTTTAGGATTTGTCTATAGAGAAACTGCCGTCTACCATTTGATTAATTACTGCTAAGGAGTCTTCAAAACCTCATTAGTACCTGTACCTGCAAAATCTAAACCGATGCAGCTACAATTATGATTTATAAACCGGTTGAAAAGTATTCTTTTCTGTGTAGACTCGTTGTGTTTGGTTGATAAACTCGTGGCCCCAGGTCACGTCTCGGCAATGAAACGCTGCTAGTTGTATAGATTTATTGATATTAGATAATATTCATAATCTTTCATATGTGGAATTAGTCAAATCAAGGGATATTTAGGATTCGACTCGGATGGAATTGATATAATTGTTTGCGTTGCTTCCAGAGAGAGTAGCTTGGTCTCGGAATATGTCCTGGTACGCCATGGAGATAGGTGGTATGGCCAAATCAGCTTTGCCAAACACGAGTGCTACCTTCATACTTCTGCACTATAGATGATTCTCAAATTCGCAGATCTGCGCACTTCCGCCGAAATCTCAACCAGAACCTCGATCTGAAACCGGCTGACGTGACGCCATCCATGATTCAGCAATGGTCGAGCCTGCATGACGCAACGTCTTTGACATCACTTTCGTGGGGTTGTCTGCGTTACCGTCATTCAGTTTCAGACTGAGGTTGTGGTTGAGATTTCGGCGGAAGTGCGCAGGTCTTTGTCGTTTACGTCAATTTGAGAACGGTCTACTGGGCAGTTTTCGGTTGTCATTCTAAATTTCGCCCTAGACAAAAATGCTTAAAAACCTGGATCGAGGCTGAACAGGAGTACCACCAGTGTATTAGCGGCAGAGATGAGAACCAGTCTATGGGAACATGCATAACGATGTGTGGATGTGTTGTGCATATTTTTATCAAGGGCGAGGTTTGAATGACAACAGACGCTGCTTTGTAATGCACATTTTGTGATGAAGGTGGCGCACGTGTTGGACAAAGCCATTTTGGGCGTACCATGTATTGGTGTGAATTTTGCATGTTGCAGCCGATTTGGTCCAGGAACGTTGCACTTTGAGATTTTTCGTCATTTGCAGTGGAATTTCTGATGAGGATGATTGGATATCATTTGGACAAATTTGAATTCACAGAAATCCCGGCCTGGATCAGTGAGTCGGGTGAAAGGTTTAAAATATACATTATTGTCCCCCGGAGCCCTCGGAGGGGGACTTGAAAATACCGGCCGTCCGTGCGCCTCTGCCGCTCGGCGCTCGCCGCTCGCCGCTCGCCACTCGCCGCTCGCCGCTCGCCGCTCGCCGCTACTAGTCCCTTCCGCTCTATAACTTAAGAACGACTGAAGATTTTGGATTCATATTTGGTGGAGGGATGTATCATGGGCCAAAGGTGTGTCGCGTGAAAGAATCGGCCAAATCCGATTCTCCACTTTGCCACCAGGGGGCCGAAAGCCAAAACACAAAAACTGCGATCACGCCTTTAATACTGAATGGAATTTCACGAAATTTTTATGGTAGGCTCATCTAGCACGGGTACATAACATATCGTACAGGTTTTCAATTTAATTCATTTTTCAGCCCTCTAGGGGGCGCTTTGTAAAAACCACATAAGTTCCCTTCCGCTCTGTAACTTCTGAACGACTGAAAATTTTGGGTTGATATTTGATGGGGGGATGTACCATGGGCCAACGGTGTGTCGCGTGAAAGAATCGGCCAAATCCGATTCTCCACTTTGCCACCAGGGGGCCAAAAGCCGAAACACAAAAACTGTGATTACGCCTTTAATACTGAATGGAATTTCACAAAATTTTTATGGTAGGCTCATCTAGCAAGGGTACATAATATACTCTGCGGGTTTTCAATTACATTCATTTTTCAGCCCTGTAGGGGGCGCTTTGTAAAAACCACATAAATTCCCTTCCGCTCTGTAACTTATGAACGGCTGAAAATTTTGGGTTGATATTTGATGGGGGGATGTACCATGGGCCAACGGTGTGTCGCGTGAAAGAATCGGCCAAATCCGATTCTCCACTTTGCCACCAGGGGGCCAAAAGCCGAAACACAAAAACTGTGATTACGCCTTTAATACTGAACGGAATTTCACAAAATTTTTATGGTAGGCTCATCTAGCAAGGGTACATAATATACTCTGCGGGTTTTCAATTACATTCATTTTCCAGCCCTGTAGGTGGCGCTTTGTAAAAGCCACATAAGTTCCCTTCCGCTCTGTAACTTTGGAACGACTGAAAATTTTGGGTTGATATTTGGTGGAGGGATGTATCATGGGCCAACGGTGTGTCGCGTCAAAGAATCGACCAAATCTGATTTTCCACTTTGCCACCAGGGGGCCAAAAAGCCAAATCACATAAACTGTGATTGTGCCATTAATACTGAACGGAATCTTCAAAATACATGCCCGTCGGACTTGCACCCAGGGCGACGGGGGACGTTCAATGCTGTGCTTGTTAGAACTTTGAATTGTGTTCATAAAAAACTTGGACTCATCGAGTGATATTTGAGGATCTAGCAGCCAATCAGAATGGAGCGCGTTGCGAGTTTCTTTTCGCTGAAGAAGCTGAAACAGCCGAAAAGAAAAATGCCAAAGCGGAGCCTCAGTTTCACGTTTGGATTTAGGTGAGATTTTGGCTAATGAACTTCGCCTCTGTGCATTGCTGGCGATTCCTTGCTCAAGCGCTGTAGCATTTGCTTTTGGCAGGATATAATTTCTTTCATTCAGGAGGACTTGTGATCCTAGTTAATCTTAACCCTTTTACCAATTTTGATATGAGGAAATACTGAAATCTTACAGAGCTTGTGCAGATGACGTCATCACGGAAAAATCCCGCATCTTGACGGTCAATTTGACGTCAAACAACGTCGGCGACCCACGTGGTGCATTTTGTTGTCAGCGCAAGTGGAGTGTGTGCGTCTTCGAACCATGATGCGGTCTACACGTGGTGCACTTTGTCGTCGACGTCATGGTGGACTGCAGGTCAAAAGTGACGTCATAATGAGCCACTACACAAGCTCTGTAGAAACCCTGACAGATTGGTGTTCTTTCACGGGGAGCTTTCTGATGAATACTTGTGTACAGTACGTTGCACAATTGGCCCTTTATCCGCGTACCTTCCATGTACGTCATGCGGAATGCAGGTTTTCATTGAGTATGGTAAGGGTGCGTCACGTGACTCTTCTGCATGACGTCCGTGCACCACAGGCGGATGATGTTATGTCTTCACTGCGTGCCTTCCATGACGGCGTGCGACGTCCTCGGAAGATACGAGGACGGACGTGCATGACGACGCTGCATGTGGTACATGGATGGTACACAGTGCGGGAGGGAGGTCAATTGTGCTACTGTAACAGTGTTTTGTAATTAGATTCAATGGTTTGGTATGTTTAGTCCTATGTTTCAGAACCTCCCATATTTTCATTTTCAACAAACTAGCTTTGGCAGATAAAGGGTTAATTGCATTGCAGACCACGGGATCAGTGTTGGCTTGACTTCAGCTTGGCTACTGCCTTCATTGGCGAAGAATGCTTTTCCAAATGCTTGTGCATTTCTTGATGTGACCAGTTATGAAATGTTCTGAGGACAGCTGGAAATCGATCTCGTAAGGCCGTGCGTAATTAATTCTATGTTTCGCGTCCCGTGCGCGCACCTATTTCTGACTGTCGTCTGCTAATAGAAATGCATTGCGCATCCATTTTCCGAGATTCTCAAGATTCCCAACACAAAACTATCGGTAANAAAAAAATTGGCCCAATAAGTTTTAAAATACCTCCTGAGAAAGCTGTAGTTCCTATCCTTGGTCACAAAACCAGGATGCTGACAGATTAAAACAAAGTTCCAACAGATAGAGCTCTTGTTTCATGGTCAGGATGCCTCAATTCTTCATCTTATCCATTCAAAATCCCCCCAGGATATCAATCTGTGTGACATGTACTGTATTGATTCGTGTTTCAGCCCGTGTTAAAAATGCAGTTTGTGTTGTGTTTGGAGCACGCGCGCACCAATTTTAGGTGACAGTGGGACATGAAACATAGAATTAATTACGCATGGCCTAATCAGTTCATTTCTTCGTTTCATAGGCCGTATACAAGGGGCTCTGTTTGTGAATTCAGGTATCCGTATGCACCAAATGAAGATTATCTTGAACTCACGTTGAGCCACAACTTTTCGATTGTTCAGGTTTGCCAGTGCATGATGTGACAATGGGAAAGTTGTGGCTCAACCTGAGTTCAAGATAATCTTTGCTTGCCCAAAGAGTCTTGTTTCCTCCTGCATTGTGAATCGTATTTCATTTTCCATAGGACTAAAGCCCCATTTGCGGACAACCTATTGTTCACTATCAGCCTGACAAAGGATTTGCGTACCCTTAAGTTATGGGGGCTTTGTGAATAAGGTCCCTGGTTTGCGACGAGTGGGGCATTTTTCCAGGCATTGGGATAATCAACAGGCCATGTATTATACCATCGAAGGATTATCCAAAACCCTGTGAAGACTGCACCACTCGCCCCAAACTGCGGCGGAATCTGCTGTCATGGAAATGGACAATAGTTTATGCACTCCCGTAATTTACGAGAGCTTTGTGAATAAGGTCCGAGGGCGGAAACAAAGTAGTGGAAACGGTCCTTTACAGTGTATTTATCTCTGCTGTTGGGCACTCGGAAGGCACTGACCTCCACGCAAGTTTTCCCATATAAGTTGGCTCTCTATGGGCAACTAGCCCACAGAAATAGGCTAGGGTAATTGTTTGTGTCAAAATGGTTAAGAGTGAAGCCATAAGGAAACCAACATGTGGAATTGCCGATTGATAGTCAACCCGTGCTAGAAACCTCGCATATTAGAGAGGTTGCGCAGCTTTCCGACTCCGACTCCGACTACAAGAATGAATTGCAGTCCGCTATGAACATCCTTGATAAAAACGATTTGATAGACGTTTGCAAATCGTAAAATGCCATAACTTTGTGGCAGATTAATTTTGACTCGTAATCGGAAGTGCACGTAAATCGCAAATATTATAGTCGTGTTTCAAGTCGTAACGACTAGGATTACGACTTCAATATTCATTATTTATCCGTACTTCCGATTTATAAGGCCAAATTGTTCTGCCTTCAATTTATGGTGTTTGACGAATTGAAAACTGCTATCAAATTGTTCAATAATTCAGTGGTATCGGCCTCCGCACGAAGCTGTCAACCTCAACCACTGAAACACTTGGTGCCAAAGTCCGTTTCTGAACACTAGATGTCACTACCAGTTGTTGACGAACACGCTCGATCAACTAGCCAATGAGAGATCGGCCAATAAGAAAATGTTTCATGTTTTCCCCTAGTTGCCTGAAATACTGGTCGCTGATTGGTTGATGACAGTTTGCGCCATCTAGTGTTCAGAAACATGATTACGCCCCATCTGTGCCAGTTGTTGAGAGCGTAGTATTAAAGCTCGAGGCCACTGGGGACAAGTGTAGGATGTTTCCTAGCGGACTGCAATTCATTCGCATAGTTGAAGTTGGAGTCGGAGTGGGGCCGCTGCACAACCTCTCTATTGAGTGCCTCACCACTGCTCCAAGTTGTATGGGCTTGGAGTCGGAGTGTGCCTCCGGCCGGAAAATACTGTCTAATCATATTACACTCATTTTCTCCAGACTAAACTAACCAATCATCTTTGGTTATGTCACCGGGGACAAGACAAGAGACTGCGGCTCATCTGTTATTCCTGTTGCCTTGGTTACTACTCAGTTTCTGTCTCAAAACTGTTGCTTTTTCTGTCGGATAAATGTTTGTGTATGTTGTAAGATTCTGGTGAGTGGAGTGTTCTTGTGTCCTACCGTGACTTGATCAATAGGAGCTGTCAGTGAGTTGACCAATAGGTGTCACTACAGCCCAATTCAATGCATATAGATGTTCTTCACTGACGTCACATGGCCGCCATATTGGCCGTCAAAATGAAGTCTGGAGGCTACCATCTTGTTCTCGGTTCGAACATTCAGCGGCCCGTACAGACCACTGGGAGCATACAACTCAACAAATCACTTTACCTCTCACAGTTTCTGAGCATAGTAGTTGGTCTGGTGTGAAAACCGTGTTGAAAACAAAGCGAATTGTCCATACGGCTTGCTGTAGACAGTGGTAGAAGAGGTCCGATGACTGCCGACAACGTCAAAGATACGTCAAAAATGCTGTACGTGTTGATGCTGTGACGTTGCGTCATTTGACAGCCAAAATGGGGGACATTTTGAGCTGTGACGTCACGTGAAGAACCTCTATACCTCTGTATAGTGGACCCATTCATTCGCGATTGAGCACCAACACGTGGATTTTCCTGTGTATTGGTCCGCTTGAACTTTGCTGCCATCTATTGGCAATATGCGCGGCTGAGTGCTCCTATTATGTGAAGAACGAAACAAGACCTACGCTCGGCCCCAGCATCTAGTTCCACGCCACCTAGTTATATTCCGGTTCGAAACTGCGGGAGGAGTTTAAACAAGACCATACGGTGTAGGTTCTTCAGGCTGTCAGAGTGGTGCAATGGAAACATCAGCACCTGTCACTTCTGAGGTTCTAGGTTCGATCCGTGTTCAGACCTGTTCTTCATGTGATAGTGAAGGTGCTGTCTTTGACAGCGCAGGTTTCCTCCGGGTACACCGGTTTCCTCCTGAGCACTTAGATTTGCCTTCTGTCGTGGATAGAGCGAATAATGTCATATTTGCCACTAAGCTCTCGATTAAATATTCCTTTACACATCGTTCATCCTCACCCACATCATACTTTTTGCCTTCCCACTCGAGCTGAACACCAGGGAAAATTAGATCCCTGAACCGGCAGTCAATGGCATCCCATGCCCGCCCGCCAGGGTCACGTGTGACCCGCCATCTTCAGTTTTATTCCCTGGTGTTGACAAGTTAACACCATTTAACTTGTCTGCAAAATCACCAAATTTTGAGAAGGGATGGGCACCGGTGGTGATCTACGTAAATACCGGGTGAGATCCATCTGATTCTCGATTTGTCAGAGTTATTGCCACTGAGTGCAGCTCTCGATTAAATATTCCTTTACACATTCTTGGAGTTGGATAATAAATTACGCCTACAAATATTTTATTAAACCTAATAGTAACACCGCAAAATGCGATTGTCTGTTCAAGCCCGTTCAAGTCGTCTGCTCCAACACTGAGACAGATAGTCATTAATAAGTAAGCAGAAGAATGGTTGTTTTAATCTTATTGGCTAATTTACATAGTTATTCGGGCGATTTTCTTGATAAATGGCCTCGTTTATCAATAAATGACCGCTATGATTGGAACGATGTTGCCGTTTGGATATCACATTGTTGTTTCCATTATCGTCGTAAATTCTTGGATTTGTATGGAGTCACTGTCTGAAAATTTAATTTGATATCCTAGAAATTGGACGAGACAAAATGTCTGAGCGATATTTTTCAGCAAAATTTTGTTCTGAACAATACAGACTCAAAGCACTTCACATTGCAGTCTCTGCAGAAACCATTCTGGGGAGCTTGAAGGAGCAGTACCAGGGACAGATCCAGGATTTTTGGTCAAAGAGGGAGTGTACTGTGCTAGAAACATTGAAATCTGCGGTGAATTTCAATGATTTGTTCCAAATTTCAGAATTTCACGGTCGATTTTACGGATTTGTTGGCCGAAAGGGGGGCGTGCGGCAGGTGCACCCCCCTTGGATCTGCGCCTGAGTACTCAGCAAGTGGCAGGTACCCTGTCCAAATTCCAGGCCATAGGGGATTGATCATCTTCGACTTTCCATTCCATCACATGGGACATAAGCCGTGTGCACTATACCCTGTGCCTTTGCAAGGGCAAGTGTGACTCCCTACAGCCTAGTGGTTATCACATCCACTTAAGTCTAGTTTATACTTCGAGGCAAACCCTTCGGCGTCCGATGCACGACCAAATCTGGACGCCGACTTCGCAGAATTGATTCAGAGTCCAGCGTACTTTAGCGACGGCGACCTGTTATGAAATGACTGATGTAATTACAGCTTCGCGATCGGACGCCGACCAAATTGCACGATGGGGGTCGGCGTCGAACGCCAGATAGTGCGTCGGTCGCCGGCGATGGTCGTGCGTCGGAAGTATAAACTGGGTTTTAGCAATCGGCAGAATTTCAGGCCATACGGCATTGATCACCCCGGGCTCTTCAGTGTGTCCCATGTGATGGTAAGCCATGGTCCCTAATGTGCCTCTTTCCTTTGCAAGGGCACGTAAAGGACCCCATCCAAGTGAGGAACATGAGATGGCCTCTTCCATACTTACCAGGGCCAATAATGCTTGGCTTTGTCCTGATGGAAAGATTCTAAATGATCCACATCATGCAATGTGGATGAGATCTACACATGTAGACTAACTAGAGTTATCCATCTTCACTGAGTTCAGGTAAAGACTCGGCTTCTCCTCCCTTGACCTTCGCGCAAGCAAACCACATTCCGTGTTCAACGGATTTCCCCGGTCCCAAAAACAGCAACCAATCACGACAAAGCTTGGGCTGACCCACGTGCATAACGTGTTCCCGGTAATGACGTTGACCAATCAAAATTTGATGAAATGACATCATTGATATTTTTTCTTCCGTGAACGACGAAGAAATGAAGCTTCTGATTGGGCGCACGAGAAAATCCCAAAGCGTTCAACACGAAATCTGGCTGCTTGCTGCAGAGTGTAGGAAGAGGTTAGCCGATTTCTACACGATGCATTATGCATGTTATGCAGAATGGAGTTATCTAATGAGATGGCATGGATGGTATTGCAGTGAAGGAAAAAGTGGTGCAATAACCTTTCATCTTTCACTCAACAGTGCAATAGATCTTGTTGCATTGATAAAGTAAGTAACACGGTCACCTTGATCGGAGTTACAGGAAGAATAACAATGCCGGGGAAGCATTCTTTTGCAAGATAAAGTTCCTGTTTGCATAGTTCATCATCGTTTGTATAGGCCTGTTTCTTTCTGCTGCATTTCTTTGGCTGAGATGATGGCTACAGGTTACAGGCACTTTGAAGTAGGCAATACTCAAAGACCATGGGATCTGGCTCATCTTGCAAGACAGTACTCAAAGATCATGGGATCCAGGGATCAAAATTCATATTCTGAAAAAAAAATCAAGTCGCACACAACACAAAATGCATTAGAACATCAATTTTTGGGTCGCACAGAGCAAAATCCAAGTTGCAGTTTAGACCAAATGGTCACGCCTTTGAACCCTGGGATCTGGCTCATCTTGATGAGGAATACTCAAAGACCATGGGATCTGGCTCATCTTGAGAGGAATACCGGTACTCAAAGACCATGGGATCTGGGTCACCTTGAAGATGAATACTCAAAGACCATGGGATCTGGCTCATCTTGAAGGCAGATTCTCAAAGACCATGGCATCTGGCTCATCTTGAAGGCAAATACTCAAAGACCATGGGATCTGGCTCATCTTGAGGACCAATACTCAAAGACCAAGGCATCTGGCTCTCTTTGAAGATGGGTAGGGCCTACTCAAAGTCCATGGGATCGGGCTCTCTTTGAAGACGGGTACTCAAAGACCATGGGATTATGTGGAGAAAAACTTACATAAGGCTGCGGTATTTGGTTCATCTTGCAGCAAAATTTGAAGGAAATATCAGAACATTTTGTATAATTATCGAAGGTTTTGGCGTGATCTGCTACACGTAGCCCAGTGATTGAGTCTTATTCTGTGGTTCCCACTAAACATGCTAAACCATACTCTCGGGGTATTTGTGGTTTGACCATTCTCATCATAGCTGGCCTTCTGTGGTCTCCAAATATTGATCTTACGAGACCACTTCTATTTGTTGCTTTGCCATCGAGATCACTTGACCCAATATCAACTTGTTGACTTGCCCTGGAGTGGTGACTCTGTGTATGGAGAATCACAATTGGTACTTCTGTCTTTCTCCTGTTTGTCAATGTCAGTACGGGAGCATTGATCCCACGATCGTAAAACAGACAGAGGTCGCCACACATGCAGAATTTCAAGGGGGATGGGTGGGACCCTGACTGGCAGGGTCACTCCCCCTATGTGCCATTGAAATGTGCCATTTTGCCTAATGACCGTTTCACACTTTTCCACAAGGCCCCTTCTCATTTTGTCCAAGCGCCATTTTGCGTTTGGTAATGGTAAAGGGGCATTGTTACAACAGAAGGCGCTCCTACCTCGCACCAATCTGTTACGCCGTGCTCACAGAATTGTGGGTAATCAAGATGGCGTCGGGTGATTCACGGCGAACTACTTTCTTGGCTGATCATGTGATCCCTCGATCCCTGTAGTTTCTAGGATCAAAATACCTATAAACCTTGCTTATTATGAGATTTGTTACTTGCTATTCAATTATTCACAAAAAATCTGTGAATATTTTTGCATTAAACAAAGAATGTTAAGCCAGTAACTTGGGCTTATTTTATTCCTACGCTGTGATGAGGTCGCGGACGTACATGTCGGCCAAATCTGGCCGATGTGATGCGTTCCACGGCTACACAGGTCTGTGCAAAAGCAGTCTCACGCAGCCTGTGTGTACACAATGGGTAAAGGGGTGAGATGATGAATGGGCAAAATGGCATTGGGTGAAATGGTTAAGGGGCGAGATGGCATTGGACGAATCAGCAAAGGGTGAATTCGCAAAAGAGCGAAATGGTAAGCGGGCGAAAAGATGATGGGGCGAGGCGGCAATGGGGCAAAATGGGTAGGGGCGAGATGGCAAAGGGCAAAATGGGGAAAAAATTTGGGCGAACTGGGAAGTCACCGGAGACTTGTGCCTGGTTTTCCGAGACTGGGTCACAACTAGGTCTTATGCTCGCTGCGCCGCCACAGAGAATAGTTTTGCCGATTCCCCATTGTTGATTGGTTCGTTGCCCCTGGCCCCTGCCTACAGTTCTGATAAGAATACATCGTAAACTATAACTAGAAAGATCGTGTTTTTGCCCATCCAATTAAACACTTGATCGATGAAGTGTCGAGAATGGTGTTCCCCGAACGTAGCAATTAGTAGATAATTGATTAGTGAGGCAAGGTCAAGGTCAGACGTCATCTCGAAATGTCAAACAGCTTTGACATGCGTTTCTTTCATACTTGTAGCTTCATTGCGCTGTGTTTTTTGGGGGGGGGGGCTGGAACAAGCATATGCTGTAATACTCCAAACAGGGTGGAGAAGTCTTGTTACCGTGAATGATGTCTGTCTCTCCATTCCATAAACTTTTTGTTTTCATCAATAGACGATTCTTGAATTCGCAGATCCGTGCACTTCCGCCAAAATCGCGGCCACAACCTCCATCTGAAACCAGCTGACGTGACGCAATCCATGATTCAGCAATGGTCGACTCTGATGCAACATCGTCGAAGTCACTGTCGTGGGGTTCTCTGCGTCACGTCATTCAGTTTCAGACCGAGGTTGTGTATGCGATTTCGGTGGAAGTGCGCAGATCTTTCTCGTTTACGTCAATTTGGGATTTGTCTATATAACTGAAAAACTTATTGATTTGAAGTTTCTGTGGTGCCTCTGGAATGAGTTGAGGAAAACACATAATGAGACTCAGACCTGTCACTACAACAAAATGGAAGATTTTCGAAGTTCTGTTTCCAGACAGCTGAAGAACCAGTGGAGAATTTGGTCTAAAATGTCCTTGAAGGGTCTTGGAGGGACAGAGGATGACAAGTATTGAAAACCAGGGCTTCGCTCCACAACCAAATGGCTGTGGGTGGCCATTTTGAATTTTTGTTTCCAGGTAATAACTGATGGGACGAGGGGGTATCCTGCTCTGCTGGTCATCTTTTCAGAGGAATCCTGACTCACGTTTTATCTCCCTTTACAGGTTAACAACAGAATGCGTGTGGAGGTAGGCTGCCTGGATGATCATGTTGCTTCTGCTTTGTGGTGTAAAACCCCCGATTTTTCCCCCGAGTCATCACTCATTTTCCCCCTATTTTGTCTTTGCAGGGAGACGAGGGTGCTGACAGAGATGGGGGAGGGTGCTGTAACGAGGAAGAGCGCCCTTGCGCCGATCAGACCGGAGGTCGGTCATACGCCGTTCTACTCAAAGGTAGGTTGGAACATTTGCCTGAAGGCAGGTTTACATCATGATTGGGCGACGTCCATTGGTATAAGTTGACTGGTGTTGAAGTTGAGCTTTGGACAAATTGAATTTTTCGTCATCCGACGTCAGACAACAAAGTGACAGGACTCCAAACTGTTCACTCAGGACTGAAGTGTAAACTCGCCTTTAAACACTTTCACTTGCTGTTTGACTTGTTTGAGCCGAAATTGAAATCAAATTTAGTGAAATGGTACGCCACATATTGGTCTCACTATTCACTTTTCATACTCCAGGCTGGCATCCTCCCTATCTACGACAGTACGGAGAGCTTGGATTCAAACAAAAGAGCATCGGCGACGATCAAGATAAAACACTTACACAGGTAAGCATCCAGGCCTTTCGATTACATGCTTTTCACACCGTTATACGGTGTAGGAATTTTCAATGTCCCCAAATTAAAGGCCTTCAAAATGTCCCCAAAATACCCCTAAAGCCCCCAAATTACCCCCAAATGTCAGTGAATAAAAGTTCCTGCAAATAAAATGATTTCAATTGGTCCCTTTCCCCATACTCGCCTACCCATATCAAATACCCACCAGCAACTTCCCGCCGTCAGCCCAGCAGACCGCATGGTCAGCAGAGAAAAATCAATAATTTATGAATGATGATGTCATGTGCAAACACAGCGCCACAACCACTTCATAGTGGCAGTACTGANTCCATTGGTATAAGTTGACTGGTGTTGAAGTTGAGCTTTGGACAAATTGAATTTTTCGTCGTCCGACGTCAGACAACAAAGTGACAGGACTCCAAACTGTTCACTCAGGACTGAAGTGTAAACTCGCCTTTAAACACTTTCACTTGCTGTTTGACTTGTTTGAGCCGAAATTGAAATCAAATTTAGTGAAATGGTACGCCGCATATTGGTCTCACTATTCACTTTTCATACTCCAGGCTGGCATCCTCCCTATCTACGACAGTACGGAGAGCTTGGATTCAAACAAAAGAGCATCGGCGACGATCAAGATAAAACACTTACACAGGTAAGCATCAGGATGGATCCAGGATTTTTGCAGGGGTGTCTGATTTGTCTAAAGCCACGTTTACACTGCCAAAAATCAAGTGAACTCGGACCGGACCAAGTACAGTACGGCAGAAAAAGTGGCGGTGTAAACCTCCCAAGTGTACCTGGTCCGGACCACAAGTGAACCGTACCGAGACCCGCAAAAGGAGGTGGTCTTGGTCCGGACCGAGTACGGTACCCCGACCAAATGCACTGTGTAAACCTGACACACGGCGAACTGAACCGAGTCCACTTACCTGGGATGGTATTGAGCATGCGCGGAGTTCGTCCTTGCGACCCGCGGGAAAACTTGGCATGCATTCCGTGCGTGTTTCTCACCTCCACTCAATGGAGAGCGTACTTCAGTTACGTTGCGCGTTGACTCATCGCTGCAGTCTAAGCAGTACAAATGAAGTGGACCTGGTCCGGTCCGAGTAACGGTTCACTTCAATTGGACCGAAGTGCTTGGCAGTGTAAACACGGCTTATGAATGGTGGACAGTGCTCTGAGGAGTGAATAGGAGTTTTTCCCAGGAAATTTTTAACGTGAATTTGATAGTTTGCGATGCGATTTCCGGCCAGTCTTGATGAAAAATCTTCTCTTGCCGTGAGCAGAGGGGTCCCTCGAGCCATGCCTGAAGCACCCTCTAATGGCCATTGAAGAGGATAGCTGCACTATTGTTCCGTGTTTGATATCATTAGAAGTACATGTACAGTTGGCCATAAAATTCATATGTCTCTCCATCAGTCGAGGTGATTTACAAAACGTTTTGCATAATAGACTGTTATCCAGACATGCCAGATGCTCTTACAGCTGTTAGAGTGCATGGGTCTAGGCACTTGACATGCTTTGTGATGAGGTCTAAAGCCTAGCGCACATCGACCTTGCGACTGGAAGCAACTGAATGCAACAGTCGCTATCGATGTGCACGTTCCGCGCACATCGGTTATGACTGGTCATTGCGGCAACAAGTGGCACAATCCAGTCTTCAATCTGGAGCGCGCACATCGAACAGGCAACTGAACTGAATGCTACACGGAAATTGTCGATGTCTTCCGAGCGGACCACTCGGAATTCCATCACATGACTAGGTGTGCTTCACAAACAAAGGAAATTCATTGCCAGAGCACGCACATCGAAAGCGACTGAAGACAACTAGAAGCAGCAGTCGGCAACGAGTAGAACATGAGCAACTGACTGGAACTAGCAGCAACGGTCGGCAATAGCATTGCCGGGGCG
Organism: Notospermus geniculatus; assembly: GCA_002633025.1. Lineage (NCBI taxonomy): Eukaryota > Metazoa > Nemertea > Pilidiophora > Heteronemertea > Lineidae > Notospermus > Notospermus geniculatus. Next base: position 80,092 of record NMRB01002278.1, read on the forward strand.
CGCACATCGACCTATTTGAGCATCTGATCAGTTGCTGATATAACCTTACAATTGCGGGCTATTGTTAGGCGGATCTGCATTCCTAGGATGCTGGTTCCTGTCACACCTGCATCAGGACCATGCTGAACTCCTGTAATGCCAGCTGAAAGCCTTATACTTTGCACTTTAAAATGCCCAGGCCAGTTTTGAAATACAGTGGAACCTCCCTTAGCGGACACCTCTGCCAGGAGGACACCTCTCTATTAAGGACACCAAAGTGCAGTCCCAAATTGATCATTTCTATTCATTTTGACCTGCTCTGTAATCAGGACACCTCTCAATTAAGGACAGAGTTCTTCAGTCCCAGAGGTGTCCTTAATAGAGAGGTTCCACTGTACACCAAAATTCAGGTGTATGTCACAGAGACCTGGGTTTGCCACTGGGGTCTAGTTCCTCCAACATGATCATATCAAAAGCATCAGCTGGCACGGATCCAGGGTTGACAGAAAGGGGGGGCGTAGCTCGACGGAGGCGGCGGACAACGAAAGTTTGAAGCAATGCCGACCATCACCAACAGGAGAAGCTTGACCCGGGCAATGCCAGACCTCTGTGACCTACAACTGCAATTTTGGTGTAAAAAGCTTGAAATGCACTTAAAATAGGTCACAAAGCATTTATTGGAAAGCTCTAGGTGAGCACTTTCCAATAAATGGCAGGGTTTCTGTGAGATTCATGGATTCCCTGTGTTTAGTTAATGAAATTGCACCAGCAGTATACTACCAGTGCAATTTCATTAACCCGTTAACAGGGTAGGACATCATATTATGTCATCACAAACCCGGGGAACCCCCGAAAACACCCGAGGATCTCAGGGCGTAATAGTACGCCCTGCAAGGAAATGGCGATTCACAGTGCGTAGGACGTTAAATCACGTCCTGAACCTTATGTGTCAAATACTTTTTTTGGCAATTTTTTTCTAAGAACGAATTTTTTTTCAAAAATTAATTACACAGTTAACGGGTTAACATGGGCCATATGCACCAAAGGAAGATTATCTTGAACTCAGGTTGAGCCACAACTTTTCAATTGTTTACGGCATGCCAGGGCATGGTGTGACAATGGAAAAGTTGTGGCTTAACCTGAGTTCAAGATACATGTAATCTTTATTTGGTGCATATGGCCCCATACATGTAAGAGGGTTAATGTTATTGTATCATGTCTGTCATGATTGCTCATTGCCTCCGCATCCATAGACAGTCACACTCTGATTTTTTCGCACATCTATTGTGTCAAAGCCTTCGTTTCTGAATCATCATCGCTCACCCAGCACTGCTCATGCGAGCAGACATAACATCATTGATACATGCGCCAGACATGTTGATCGGCACATACATGCACCGTACCGACGGTCGATCGTTAATACATGCTTCAACTGGATGATGTACTAAACCTATCGATCTGATCGCCGTGACAACGCGCCATCCATATTGTTCCGCTTGACGAGTATCCGTATTATAACCTCATCGTGTGCTGGTATTGTGACTCAAATAAACTCTGTTGCAACTTGAGTCAAGTTTACACATAGGTGCATGACTCTAGCTCTAGATGCAGGATATTATTGTCTTTCTCTCTAAACATGTTTGATTATGTAAATTCAAGTGGATAAGTTGTGCAAAGATGCAAATTAAGATTCGGTTTGGATTTGGCACTGTTGATCATGGATTTTAATGCCTTGGTGGATTTATCAGAGAAAGTCATTGTTTGGTGTTTTGTGTGGTGTTTTAACTCATCTGCTCCCACGTTTGAGCAGACGGTATCTGCTGTTGAAGTTTTCTAAAATCCTTGGAAATAAACTGGAAAAAATTTGAAGAAACTTTCTTCAGATGGTTCACAGGATAAACCTTTCTTCAAATATTTTTCAATCAGTACCAATAGGATGTGAGAAAACGTGGACAGAAGATACCGTCTGCTGGACTCTGGGGGCAGATGAGTTAAGCTGGACCTCCATCGCACTTGCGACTGGATACAACTAGTCGCCACTGAGCTACTGGCGACTGGGAGGATCTGGCTCGAACTGGAGGCGACTGATCAGTCGCACCCTTGCGATTCGCTGGAACAGATTTTGCCAGTCGCCGCGAGTTGCACATGTTCAACTTTCTAGCGACTAGTTGTACCCAGTTTCATTCAGTCGCTGCGATGTGCGCAGTCTCAGTCTGGGCATGACGACTGATTGGATCCTCCTAGTTTTGCTGCGGAGTTGCAGAATTTGCGCTGTGTGCACAGCGTACATTACCAGCGACTAATCTGATCAGTTACTTCCAGTCGCAAGTGCAATGTACGCCCGGCTTTAAGAGCAGATGAATTTTGCGTCTGGACTTTGTGAACTCAAATCCTGACATTGTTGATTGTTGTTCAAAGTTTTAATATGATATCTTTTCCATTTTCCTGTAACGAACGTCCGATGCCTGCCCCTGTCCCTATTTCCAAAAAGGCGACATGGACCATTTGAGAGGTGGCATAAGAAAACCCGTCAAATGACGCAAAGCACTAAACCACCATACCTCCTCGTTCAAAGCGTAACGGTGATTTCAAAGCGTAACGGTGATGTTTTGTTCCTTGTTTGCAGGTTATGTGATCTGAGCCGATTCCCCAAGCTGGACGACTGCGCCCATTTCCACTACGACCAAGTTGAGCTCAGCGAGATCAAAGTATGTAGGCCTTCAATGTGGATGTTTGGAAGATAACAGAGAACTGAATCATCGAGTTTGGTTCTATTGCGGAACTCTGTTATCCCATTGCAACTTATAGTTAACCCTTTTGTTACGTGGGACCCGGTCACCGGGTATCCAAACCCCCACAAAATTTCCGTGGGACCCGGTCACTTCTTCCCAGTAAATATTCGAGTAAAGGTCACAAAAAAACTAAATTGGCCTCCGTAAGTTGGTGACCATGTTACGTGTCAGTAACGAAAGGGTTAAGGAGAGTTGTGCTCATATTTTCCAAAGACAATTCCCTAAACTACATAATATGTGACAAAAAGAGACGCATGTCGCTCAGAAGATGAGCCACAGTGAACTGAGATGACACCACAAGAGATTGGAATACACGTAAATAGATTATTTCAGATTTCGTAATAGACAGAAAATACTGAAACTAATGAATATTTGGTCTCTACTACCGGCGCTAAGTGTGACATGCGTCTGGTTTTGCCAGAGCGGGTCACATACATTGCCCATTGGATAGTTGTCAAAGTTACATTGGCCTAGCCAGGATTACCAGAGGGGGGTTGTTTTCAAAAAATCTAATGGATTTGTCAGTCAATTTCAAAGACATTTCTAAGCCCAGGGGATTTTCATGGTCAAATTCAAAAATTTTTCTGAATGGAGTCATTGGGTGCATTGGATGTTGGTGCCTGAAATGCCTGGAAATAGCGTCTCCCGGGCATTCCCAAATGACAACATTTTCTCACGTGAGGGGGGACACCCCCTTGCACAGCCCTGGTCGGGCCTTCGGCCCTCCGTGATTCGTACCGATCACTAATCTCATGTCTGGTCACTGCACTACTGTAAATTATTCAAGAAGCGAAGGCCAAAATGGCCACAAACCCGATTTATGATGGTGATTTGAGATCAAGAATGATTGGGAATTTTTTGTTGATCTCCAGGTCACCTTGACGACGGAGAACCAGGAAAACATCCATCTACATTCCCATGAAGAGGAGAGTGACCCGGCATTCTACGCCAACGTCTGTTCCGGTGGAAAGATCTGGATGGTGCGGCGGACATACGAGAACTTCCGATTACTCGACAAGCAACTTCATAAGTGTATATTTGATCGGAAGTTTAGCCAGTTACCCGAGATTCCCAAAGGTGATGTTTGGATATCTGATGGGATGGAGGTATGTTGTTTGTTTCAAAAAAAAACTGCTCCAGGACTTTTCGTCCACAAGGACTTTTGTCCTTGGACATTCCTCCCCAGACAATTTGTCCCAGAGGACATTCCTCCCCAGACAATTCATCCCAGAGGACTTTTGTCCTTGGAC